>JZSA01001696.1:0-18281 GCA_000956155.1 Cotesia vestalis | reverse complement strand
TAATTTCTTGTTACAACAATGCCTACTTTTTTAAAAAGGAATTTTTTCTCTCATTGCATTATTTATTAAACATTTAAATGTCAAAAATCACTCATTCAGTTACTAAAGCTTATTAAATATTAACAAATTCTTCTTTCATCATACAATATCAAATTTAGTAACTTTTGCATGTAACAATTGCAAGACAATGTTAAATTAACGCGCAAATAACCGCGCTGAATTCAGAAATGAAGGCTCTGAGGTGACTATTTGTCACGTAATACCATGCTGATATGATCTAGAGGTCGCGAAGGTGTCGTGACCACGACGTAAGACACACTGAGATTAAAGACCGTGAGGAAGGGGCGTGAGGGGAGATAAATGTGTATTCACATGTCGTACTGCAATGAGAATTTAATTGCTCATGGATAACTCCGTAGTCTCTTTATTCCGTACTAGACTCTTCAGTAAATAGTTTAGCTTTGCTTTATATATAATATACACATATATACATACGTATTCAGGTTTAAGTTTACTTGAAGCGTAAACTAATTTGCATCTCAGAGCATCACCATATCAGGATGCTACGGTGGTTCACGCGTGCCAAGCAAATAAAAGTAAAGTCTATTTCTCAAAACTATAAATAAATAACGCCAAGAGAAACTAAACTGGATGTAAAATGTTGATAGTCGTGTAAATATTTTATTTAGAAAAAATATTACCAAATTTTTTTGGCTACGGACAAAAAAAAACAAAAAAATCGGCTGGTTATCAAAGCACTTAAAGTGTCATTTTTTGTTCGGGATTTTAATCTTTCGATAAGAAAAAAAAAGAAAAGGAAAGTGGTCGAGTAGGCAAAAGTCCGTGATGTCTGATGCGCGACGGGTGGTGGATAGATATATCGGTATCGAACGGGAGGAGGAATCCCAGTTAGTTTCAATACGTATTATATGGTACCTGAGATTGGAGTTCATTAGCGAGCGGCTGGATAGTGGAAGGCAGAAGTTGAAGCAGCCGAATTCCTTCGGTACTTTTGCTGGGTGACCTTTGCTCCTTGCTGGTCAAACTTGTTCAGCTGATGTCACTCACCAACTAAGAAAAAAAAAAGGATGCTTGTGGATTCAGGAAAAATATTCTTAGAAACATTTGATTCTTGTTCTGAATAATTTAGAAAGACAAATAAAAAAAAAAAAAAAACAAAATAAAAAGGAATGGGATAAAAAGTTAAACAGCCGAGAATTTTATCAGTTGGAGCGAATTATTCGACATAATTCAAGTAGTTTTATTCTTTTGGTGTGATAATTTTCAAGTAAAATATATAAATAACCTAACATCTAACTAATTAAATTAAAATCCAATTTTGATAATATCTGATCCTATAATTTATGGCAAATGGTTCTTTAATGATGTGTTTTATTGATGGAAAAAAATTTAGTTAATGTATGTACTCTGGTAAGATTTTTCTTCAAGCGAGAAATCGTAGCCACCTAGTGGCGAAACCATTAACTGATCTTTAATAAAATTGATCAACTAATTTCACGTTATTTAGACTACGATTTGCTAATATATATTGATTTTGCACCATATTATTTATTCAATTCCCTAAAATTTCCATAGAAATAGGAAAAATGAATTCTAACAAAATTGTGAGCATTTTCATCATTTTTTTTCGAGTCATCAACTGAAAAATCAGCGATTCAATTTTTAATTGTCTTTTTTCAAACTATAAATTGTTTATTTCAAGATTTTTGCTAATTATCAGATTTTTATTAACATAGGCCACCATGTTTTAGGTAAAATATATTGGATATATGTTTAAGCAGCCTAATATCCAACTGATTAAGTTAAAATCCAATTTTGATAATGTTAGATAACAAATCGCATCCTAAATAGTTTTTACATGATGTCTTATATTGCCAGAAGAAAGTTTGGTCTTAATATATACTTTGGTATGATTTTTCTGCAAGCGAGAGTGTGTAGCCACCTAGCGATGAAGCAAGTAACTATTTTTTTTATAGTTTATTGATCTTAAATATCGAGTATAGGTTTAAAATTCTGAACTCTGAAGAATAAGAAATTTAATCAAATTGTTAAAATTTTTGAATGAAAAAATGATGAAATCTCACGCATGAAATTCTCAATTAAAATCAACAAAAAAGGTGAAAATAACTGAAGAAACAGGAGCAATGACCTGGAAGCAATTCGCCCGTAAAAAACAAACTAAATGCCCATTGAACTCAAAAATGAACAAAAAAAGCATCTAGTCATCGATCGAAAAAATTTCTTTAAATGAAAATAAAAAGTTGTGGATACAAAAGTTCCATTAGTACGCGGCGTTTCATACGGAAGTTGAATTACACGGGCGATTATGTACGGCTCCTAATTCAAGCGACTGAGCCTTGTTCTACTCGGATAGAAGGAAGCTAAAAGCCAAGATAGATAGAGCCGATCAACAAACGAGAACAAGGCAAAGAGGAAGAGAGTCGATAGGGGATAAGGCTGTTAATTTACGTTTTATCCAGCCCTTTAACTCTCCACGCTGAGGATCAATCGTCAATCGTGGGTGGTCACACGATTTGTGCCCTAAGGATACCTCGCCTCAGCTTATACTCCCTCTCAGTCAGATTAAGAAGAAGCTATAGAAACAATGTCCGTTCGATTAATTAGACGAGCTTCGACACATCATGCTGCTATTTTTTCGTTTTGATTATTTTATTCTTGACATATTTTTATTAATAGAAATTTTAAGAAATATTTGTCATTTCATTGAAAAAAAATGAGTTGGTTTAACAGAAATTCTATTAGACCGATAAAAATGTATTTTATCAGACTTTTTTATCTTTTTTTCATAAAAAATCAATCAATTATTGTATGAAATGTCCAAATAACGTAAAATCAACGGAAATTTTGTTTTAGAAGTTAGTTCTTGGTTTCGCCGTTAGGTGGCTATGCTTTCTCGAAAGCAGAAAAATTTTACCGGAGTCTATATAACAACAAAACTTGTTTTTATGAATAAAGCTCATAATGAAAAACCATTAGGAATAAATTCATGCTATTATACATTGAAATTAAATTTTAACTTAATTAGGTAATTGTTAGATAATCTAAATATTGATCTGATAAAATTTAGCTTGAAAAATATTGCTTTAATGATAAAAAATTTTACTGATATTTAGCAAAAATGTTCAATAAAAATTTGATAGTTTTTAAAAAGACAATTAAAGATTAAATTTTATCATTTTTAGTGAATTCATTCAAAATTACTCAAAGTGCATTAAAATTGAAAATTTCTTGATTTTTATAGAAATTTCAGGGTATTACAACGAAAATTTGGCGCAAAATCAATCTATTTCAATGTAATGCTATCTAAATAACGCGCACGGAAAAAAGTAAACTGTAAAATTCACTCGAATTTCGGTTAATTCTTATAGTTTAAAACAGTAAAGCGGACATCGGGGTGGCTAAAATACAAATATTACAGAACTTAACGTAGAAAGTGTGAAAGCCACAATTTATAATTTTAATATCGAAAATAAGTGAGTAGTAGTTGTCACTATAGCAAATAACGACTCTTTCATCTTAAAAAATTACAGTTTCAAACACTAAAAATTGCCGTTTTAAAAAATAGTCCATCCTATGAGGAGAAGGGAAACTCAGATAAGGAGAAGGGGGTCTCACTCTGGGAGAATTTAACACTTGAAACAGTAAAAATTCTAATTTTAAAATATATATTTTACCAGTCCAAGTCAATAATTTTAGTTTCATTTTTAGCGTTGCGTTTGAAATTTACCATTTTTCTTTGTAAATATTGATGTTGCTTGTATTAAAAATTAAGTAACTATATTTTATACTTTTCCCCTTCCGGGCGTAAAGCGTCAATTTTCTTCCCTCTGCGCTACATGAAAATGCCGCTTTCCGCCTCCGCCGAAGAGAAAAATAGTATACAGCCCTTGGAAAGTAAAAAAGAAAACCTCAGATCATTTTTTAGGGATGAAATAATAAATATCAAAGTCAAAATTCTTAATTATTATACTTTAACACTTTCGACATCACATAGCAAATCTTACTGTTTGAAATAGTATTTTCTTCCATGTAAAAAATAAATTGTAGCATTTAAATAATAAATAATGCATATTGATTATTAAAATCACGATTTTACTGTTTGAAATGGTAATTTTTAGCAGTTGATCATTAATTATTATAAATCGACTATTATTTATTACAGTTTACTTTTTTCCATGTGAATTTAGTAAGTAATTTTTTAAGAGTTAGTTCTTGGTTTCGCCACTAGGTGGCTGCGCCTTCTCGTTTGCAGAAAAATCTTACCAGATTATATATAAGGACCGAATTTTTTTTGAATGATAAAATAAATTACTGAAGAAATATTTGCAATTAATTTTTTTATGTCTCACAATCAAAATTGTCTCGAGAATATTTTTCTTAAATCAACTTATCTTTTTTTCTCTTCAGTCATTAGTTAGAGAAAAATAATTAATTAATAGAATGTTGATAAAAAAGAATGTTTACAATAAATTAACCCAGTGACATTTAAAGCAATAAAAGACATATGTCAAGTCATCAATCATCGGGCATCAATCTATCAGCTAGTAGCTCTATGCTCCATAAACTCTCATGTGTTCGCAGTACAGCGTTAGTAAGCCAGCCAGAGTTGCTCTAGATTTTCTAATGTCATCCAGATAATTAACTCGTGCGTTGAATTTCAATCCATTTCTACTCCTATTTTTATCCGTGATTCCGAGAATTCATTCTCCCCACATCTAACATCGGTGATCAAACATCAATATGAGCAAGACGTGTTTTAGTTTGATTTAGAGGTTTATTTTTAAAAAACTGATATGATGATGATGATAATGAGGAATTAAAATAGTAATAACCGCGATAATGACAAAAAATAAATAGTCTGCAAGTCACACAGGTGTAAGGTGAGTGAGGTCGGTGTCAAGACCGCAAGAAGTTACCTGCGGCGTGACTAGCGCTCTTCTTCTCTATTCTCTAGTCTCTATTCTGTGCTATATATCTTTACTCGAAGATAATGTTTTCACCGGATGGAGTTGTATCATGCACAAGTCATCATTCCTCTGCACGAAATAATAAGTGTTTAGAAAAATTTATAATGTGATCCTTCTCGTGCCGTTATGTGTCTTGAATTCATTTTCAGGATAATTTTTTTTTTTTTTTAATTTTTTACGTTAATCAATTCATTTCTTAGATAATCAAAAATGTGGTCGAAAAAATTTTGAGATTTAATTTTATATTAAATATAACTTCACCGATTTTTTTGTATCTTTTATCATTGAGCCAGAATTTTATTTTAAAATTTTGTTCACAAATTTTAAGTCAAAATTGTGGGCTAAATATTGAAAATATGAAAAGATGATAAGAAACTTTTTTTTTAAGAAATTTAATTTCCTACAAATATTTTTCTTATCAATTTTATCAATATTGGATATTTGAATATTGAATATTAAAATTGTAAAATTGTAATGATGCACTTTGTGTGAGAGAATGGAAGTTCGAGGATTGCCAATGAAAACTCCGAGTGTAGAGTGTGAAATGTCGTAACTACGTGTCAAAAGGCATAAACACTTTTGTCGAAAGACAAAGAAGGCATTGAATGTTAAATAGCAGCCTGCTTGGATGGGTTTAAGTTTTTTATCGCTAATTTTTATTGTTTCTCAGCGAGAGCTTGTTTGTTTGTTTGCGTAGAAGATGAGGACTCTGGAGCGTTTGTAGTTTGTAGGATAGGATTTTATTATTTTATTGGCTGTCGTTATGGGAATTGACTGTCATGTCGTAAACTAGTCAAACATTTGAGCGACACCTGCGACAACTGGATAGCTTAGAGTCTTATTTCTTTGAGTTTATCACCAGTCTTGTATTGACGCACTGTTTTTCCTTACAGCTTTCATTGTATAGTTGTTCCTTTTTTTGCCAATGGAAAAAATATTTTTTCTTTTATAAAAAGCTGTAGTGGATAAAAAATAACTTAGATATTATAAAAGTCCTAATTTTATTAGTATTATTATTATTAATATTATTATTATTATTATTATCAAACTTGATAAATAATTGATTGTTTAAAAAAAAATCTAAACTTTTTGCTTTTAAATAATAAAAAATAACATGAAGTGGTTGCTTAAATTTTTTAAAATTGTTACCGGAGATTTTTTGAAAATTCAAATTTTTTACATTTCATACTATTGGTTAAAATAATTTTAAAGATTATAACAATCATAATTATAAACACTTCAAAATTTTTATTGTATATTTTGTTATTGGAAAAATTTTAATTTATAATTCTTTTCTTAGAAATATTAAGAAAATTTTGACTTGAAAAAAAACATTTTTGAATTTAAGTAAACAAAATTTTAATTTCAGTATTTAAAAAATTAAATTTCTTTAATGAGGAGTTAATTTTCAAAAGGGTACCTCTTCATATTTTAAAAGAACAGTTTTTTGATTTTTTAAATATTATGTGCTTCGAGAATTATAAAGATTTCTCAATCAAAATCGAATTGTAGCTTTATAACCGATGGCACTTGGTAGCTAAATTGAAAAAGTTCAATAAAAATATTTGTAATTGAAGATAACAAGTTTTTTGTCACGATTAATAAAAAATATAAAGATACCTTTTTGAAACTCAACTCCTCAAATTACATACTAACAAAGTTTAAAAATAATAACAGAACTTTTTTGGAAATTTTATTTTATATTCCGTGAATTTTCGCGGATTCCCGCGGTTTAATTTTTTCAAAAGAATTTACTCTTGCAGGTACTCATTTTAAAGAGAATTTGAAGCTCTATACTCGTATCATTATAAATTAATAATAATAATAATATTAATAATATATAATAGAAGTAAAGTCGACAAGAGGCCGCGCCTTGAAGTTTACCAGGCATCGAAGGTCGTATGACGATTCAACAGTACTCTTGAGTGTATTATATGGCGATTGTGCGTCCTATTAGGCGAGGTAAAGGTAACTTAGAAAGAGGTACAAGCATATAGATATAGATATAGGTAAAGGTAAAGGTGTGTTGGTCGCTACCGACAAAATAAAATCACGAGAGGTAAAACGAACACGTAGTCGTAACTACGTGTTCGACTTAACGCCGGAATGCTTGGATGGTTGTGTGCCGACGCATTCCTGCAACTAATTAAATCCTATTGTCAAGTCTAACTAAAGGAGTTAACTTGAGATTAAAAAAAGAGAACTTAATGGAATGGAATTAAATGGAAGGGTAGGGGGCCGAGGTCCTTCGTAGACTTCGTGGGCGAAAATGTTGGCTTTCAATTCTCACTTTTTTTAAAAATATTTATTATTGTTGTGAGGTTTGACAATTATTTTCTTGTCTTGTCAGTTATTAAACAAAAGGCTAAATATATTTATCACTATTACCGAGGAATAGAGTCTTTGTGACGGCTAGCTGGTGTCGAGTAGAGGTCATCCAATGTCGGGAACAATATGCATAAATATATAGATAAAAATAAATAAATATTTAAATAAAATAAAATAACTAACGCCTGGCTGCGTCACGTCGCTTTGCTTGATAGTAAATACTAAGTCTAGTCATCATGCAGATGCTGAGGTTAAATAAGCGGGACTTTAGGTACTCTTTACTTCTAACTTGTTATTACTTAAACTTTCGCAGCCTCTTTTAATCTAAAGATGCGATAATCTTTCATTAAACATTTCTTTATACAAAAAAAAAAAAAAAGTTAATAGTTACACAGATCAAAATATTTGAACCTAGATAAATGATGTTAAGAATTTTTTTTTTAATTGCATATTCTTTTATAAAAGTTCATGAAACATTAAATATTTCACGAAGAAAAAAAATTGATATATCAATTTTTTGATGAAGACATTTGGAAAATTGGGATTTTTATTTGGTATCAAAATTGAATTTGAATTGACTTAATTTTTTGGCTAGAAAGTACGAGATGCGGAAAAATTTGTACACAGAAAAAAAGGTTCACTTGAGCCAAAAAAATATTTTTCTTCCCAATTTTTCTCTTGAGCGAAGAAAAAAATTTTTTTTGACACAAGAAATTTCACTTATTCCAACAAAATTAATTCTCTTGCTTTAAGAGATATGTATCTTGATCCAAGAAAATTTATTTAATTCAAGAAAATCTTCTTGTTTTGAGAAAATTCAGCCTCTTGCTCCAAAATATTAAGTTTTTGATAGAAGTAAATTTTCATTTATATTTTTATTGATGAATATGTCAAATGGGAAGATCAAATAATATTGAATAATTTTTTTTCATTCAATATGTATAATTGCACGCTAAAATAATATAAAATGGGTATCAAATATTCAAGAGAAAAATTTTCTCAAGGTGAGAAAATTTTTTTCTCGGCTGAAGTAGGTGGCGCTGCTTCCCTAAAGTGTCTAAAAATCTTGATCAAATATAAAAATTTATTGTATCAAGTATTTATGATAATTTGAATTAAAAAAAAATTACTTCCACCAAGAATAGAATTTCAAGTAAAATTTTCACTTCGGCCAACACAACTTCGGTCTTTCCTTAGGCACCTGAAAATTTTTTTGAGCCATGAATTTTGTTCTCCAGTCAAAAAATTTTTTTTTCTATGTAAGAAATTTTTTGTAGAGGATCAAATTTTCTATAAAAAAAGTATTTTATTATTTTTCCATCCTTGCAATATTTAACCCAGAATTTTAATTTAAAATGTTTAAATACGTGATTAAACATTCTCAAATTCAAATTATAAAACGAAATTCTGGCTCAATGATAAGAGATACGAAAAAATTGATAGAGATTTTGTTTATAGCGAATTTAATTTTCTACAAAAAAAAATTTACAATCATTTTTTCGTATCTTCACTATTTAACCCACAATTGAGATTTTAAACATTGTAAAATATTGAGCGTCTGCTTATGTATGTCTGAGATCCTTAAAAAAAAAAATAAAACGGAGCACGTTTTTAGATCGATTACCAACAGACTGATGGTAATGGTAATCGATGCTCATGCCTAAGTTTGAGAAATCAACTGCACTGTTTAGTTGCATTACAGTAATAGCGATCGAGTTTAAACCCAGAGCCGGATTAGACAGACCAAGAACTAAACGTAGAGGTAGATTAGCTCCGGGAAATGAAATTAAACGATGATGAGTAGGAGAAAGGTTCTGCAAGAATAGATCAAAGTTCGTCAATGTTCGTTATAGCTTGTTATGTGTTCCACACTTTTTGCTTACAACTGATTAGGTAAATCAGAGGCATAAAATGAAGATAGAGTGCATTTACGTCTACATTTAGGGAAAGTTCACACGTGAGATGAAAAATGGGATCTAATATCAATGCGGCATTTGTTTTAGCTGAGCTTCTTACTTGGATTTATGGAATCACGTATGCGGTAGGTATGCGGTCGATGATTCAAAGAAAGATTGCTGGTGCTGTGTTTAGTCCGATTTTATTGGAGCGAGATTGAGAGAAAGGAAATTCTGTTAAGGAATCCGTTTTTTACGGTCTTTTTATGGAACTTGTGATGGTTTTTAGTCGTTTTGGGTATCAGTTAATGGATTTATGGATTATAAAGTGCGTGATGCATTTATTTTTATCTTACTTTTGATATAAAATTAAAAATAGATGATAACTTTATCAAATTTATTAAAAAAAAAATTATTTCTCCATTTAAGAAGATGAAATTTCAGCATGACGCAGCTTGGAAACAATATGACGGCCGTAATTTTGAAGGGATCGAAATGACATTTAAAGTACTTGTTCCTAGAGGTATCTTGATGGTTCAGTTTAAATTTGAAGTAAATCGGTCAGTTAATTTCAAAATGGCGGCTAATAATTATTTTTGAAAATTGAAAAAATGACACTGAGGATTTTTAGTCATTTTGGGTTTCAGTGAATGAATTCATGAGCTGTAAAGTGCATAATGCGTTTATTTTTATCATATTTTTGATAAAAAATGGAATATAGATTTTAAATTTATCAAATTTAATAAAAAAATCTTTTTTTCTTTTAATAAATTGAAATTCCTGCATGTCGCGGATTGCAAACAAGTTGACGGCCGTAATTTTAAAGGAATCGAAACGGGACTGAAGAGACTCTTTCTTAAAGGTATTTTGGAGTCTCAGTTTGAATTTGAAGTAAATCGATTGATTATTTTCAAAATGGCGGCTAATAACCAATAAAAAATTTAAAAAATGATATTATGAGTATTTTTCTTCTTTAGAGTCACTTTTTAATAAATAAATAAATTTATTATTTCGATGGTTGAAGCATTAAACCTTCCAGGTAGCATGTTAGAGTGTGATTGCAAGCAAGGAGCGATAAATAATAATTATAAAAACGCATTGAAAATAATGAGATAACGTTAAGGTGTCATACATATTAAATTGCCATCATATTCGCACAGCGAGATTGTTGTTCAACATGTTCGAAATAATTTAAGCTTCAGCTTGTGGATTATGGATTCATGTCGTGGCTGGATTTTTCAGGCATCGATCATTAATCAGAGCAGCATAAATAATGATAATAATAATAAAATAAAAAAGGAAAATTCTCGGTAAAATAAATCGGAAATTGAAAGTTGAAAAACGAGCGACTATGCTAAGTGCAGCGCACAGCCATTGAAATGTCACCTGTCAAAACACCTGTCACTTAAGGTCATACCCCGTCCTCGGTTGTTTATTGTCAAACATTTATTGTCAACTCACTCGATAAAATTAACCCAATTAATAATAATGCTACGTTGATCAATCTTTAAGACTCTTTGAAATTATTTTTAACAATTAATAATAACCAATCAGTTTTAATAATGTTTACTGGCAATAAATTAATTAACTTTATTGAACGTTAATCAAGAAAATTTTCAACCTGAGTGCTTTAAATTGTCATAAATATTTATAAACAACTCAGTTATTCTCTTATATCTCTATCATTGACCTTCCTACTGTAAATTAAGTAGACATTACTGATTGCTGCTGACACTATTCGGATTGAATTACAGTTTACTGCTCACTTTGTGTGTGGTGACTAGTTTTTGTCAGAAAAAAATTTGCTTTATTGAAAATAACTACTATAATTTCGAATTTTTCAAAATTTTGTTATTTCAGTTTTTTGGGAAAAAGTTGAGTGCACAATTATAGAAAAAGTATTGAGATGATTTTGAATTAGAAGAATGTTCTTTTTGTTTTTATTTAGACTTTATTAGTCACTATAAAATAGGCTATAATTCCTAAAATATCGAGTTTAAGAGAAAATCACAAGAGACCAAAGTTGAAGCTATTGAAATTCCCGACAAAAAATGTTCGCATACTGGAGGTCTATCTTCAATAATTTCGGAGATATAGTCATTTAAGTAGTGCTTACATATTAAAAATAGAAAAAACATTATCTTAGTAGTTTATGAGATTTTAAACAATTAAAAAAAAAATCATAAATAAGGTCCCCGCGGGTAATAAGGCCTAAGTGATAGAAATGCTATTTGAAATAACTGCTTCCGCTAAAGACTTCTCTAGTAGAAGACTCTAGCATAGAAATGTCGCTACAAGTTTATAGAGTCCCGATACAACGTCTCTTGTCTTCTATATTTCATCATCCGTCATATGCTAAAGTAGCGCAAAAGAAATCCTAAAAAACGATTTGAGTAAATGGTAAACATTTTTTATAATTTTATATTTAATAATTTAAAATCATTGTTCTAATTTTTATCAACATCTTTAAAAGTATTGTTGCTCAATTTAAGTGATGATTGATCTCTGATAACAATTTTATCAAGTATAGTATAACTATTTCCAGTATGTATAACCCGCAGGCCTTAATACCCTACCATAGTAAAATAAGGCCTATTCGCAAGGTTTTTAAAAAAATTTAATTTTGTGTTTGTTTATGGTGAAAATTACCATTATTCCATTGTATTTTATGGCTAATGTATTAATTTAAAAATTAATGATACATTGCAATAATCAAATGCAATATTTTCGATTTTTTTCAAAATCTCCCTTAGCTAGGCGTTATTACCCGCCGGTACTTCAAATGAAAAATAGTTAAAATTCCTGTTAATATTATTAATGTTAATTTTTTTATTATATTTAATATAACTTTTCAGTAAAGATACCTAAAAAGCACATTTATTCGCTGCTTAAGTTGCAAACAAGAATAAAATAAACAAACATTCCGTGGATTATTGACCATCAGATATTTAGTCAGTAACGACCTTTAAGAATATCTCAATCAAGATTCACCAGAAAATAATATAAAAATGTTGATAGGCATCAATTTATTAGGCTTGAAGCGAGATCATTAAAAATAACAGGAAAAGGTGAATATTGATGTTTAACAGAGTTTATTGATTGATAAATATCTCCTGATTTTTAATGCAGGCTGTTAACTCTTTTTAATGCTGTGCAGGATAATGAGCTCGGAAATTACAGCTTAGCTGTTTACGACAGTTTAAGTTTTGGTTTTACTGAAATTCAAGACTACCCAGAATAATTATTTATTTATGAGTGCTCTGGTGATGTTATTACTCTCTACTTTGATTGCTTCAACAGTTACATTTTTAATTGATGACGGATAAAAATTTATTCATTAAATTTTTATAATTAAAATGCAACATCTAACAGTCAACTGTATTAATGAAATTTTCTATTTAAATCAATTAGATGATTTCTCGATCTCATTGATCAGATTTCTAACAAATTAATGATATTTCAAACAGAGCAGCCTCTTTTAATAATTTTAATAGCTGACATCCGTCAATTAAAATCTCTTATACAAAAAATAAATAATAATAAACTAATGAATAGAGAAAATTATTTTTCTGATTGTGATTTAATAATTAATAGTTCTATTTTTTTATATATGATTTCAGGTGAAGTATCGAGTGATACCGTCTCAACAGGAACGGTACCACGAGGTGGAGAACGCGTGGAAGCTGCGGATTTAGGACGGCACACGGATAAGTTTGACGAGAGCACCCTGGCCGCTAACACAGCGATCGACGCGAGGGGGGGAAGCCCCCAGGGTGCCCATCTTTCGGGGGCTGTTACTCCGCGACCACCCCGAGGTCGGAGGAGGCCCAATCAGAACGGACTTGACACTACTCAGGTAAGATAAATAATTATTATCCTTCTATAAAAATAATTTATATAAAAAATATATTTTTTTACAGATTTGATATCTTCGATTTATAATTTTAACATTTTTTTCATATGAACCCGAGTTAAAATGAAATTATTATTTTTTACGAAAAAATGATAAATTTCTTTCGACCGCCGCACCAACTCTGCACTTCCGCCATTTGGTGGAATATTACGCCGCATGCTAAAAATTTACTCTCCCTAGCATCGCCGCACCAATTTTAAGTCATACCTACAATTTCACAAAAAATGTCATCATAATTAATTTATTACGCAATAATTCAAACAAAAAAAAAATTTTTTAATCAGGGCGTATTATTTTTCGTAAAAAATAATTTCATTTTTACATGGGTCGTCATAGCTGTAGTGCGATGGTACTGCGGCGAATAGATAAATTCTTTACTTGTCACGGCGGTGGTGCGGCGGTAATGCGGTACTTGTAAAATAATCAGAATTGTCACAGCTGTAGTGTAGCAGAGGTGCGGCGTTTAAAAAGCCGTTTAGCGGTGTTGCGGCGGTGGTGTGGCGGAATTCTGTTTTTACTCGGGAATTTTTTCTATGAGAGTCATGTATCTTATTTCCTTTAAGGCTTTTCTTATATCGCTGTTAGATCACTTCTATATTTATTGATTTAAAAAAGTTTACAACCACTTTTAAGCTTTTGTTTTTTCGATTATTAAAAAATATACAAAAAATATATCTGAAACTCTCTTGTTAACGAAAGCGGCAAAAAAAATTTTTTTGGAAGTAGAGGCAACGAGCAGAGAGTGTGTGTAAGAACACGAGCACAGAAAATTTTATCTACTCAATTCATACATAAATAAATGTAATAAAAATCTTTTTTTGCACAATATTGTGGTGAATAAAACTAATAATGTTAATGAGCAAATTAATTAATGCAAATATTCATTAGTTAAAAATTTTTTATTTATGAAACTAATAATAAAAAACAGTTTTATTCCAACATAATAAATTGAAAAATTGTTGAACAAGTACGTGCGTCTTGCAAAATATTTGCATGGCTTGGTTAGTCATAACAAAAAGTAAAATATTAACAGCTCGGTAAATAAGTAGCCATATTGATATTAAAAAATTTTGAAGTAATGTGACATAGAGCACTTATGCTTGTGATTTACGTTAGACTAAAAAAATTGAAGTGTTTAATTTGGTAGAGCCATTTCTGAAACCGTTTAAGAGCTTATAAACTGCCAGATTCACCGTTTAGATTGAAAAAAGTGGGAAGTAGTTGCTAGAAGCCAGTAACTGGAATAACTTGATGGTGACAATGATTGACATTGACATCTGGATTTGATGATTTGATTCCAGGTTAAGACGGAGCGGTTAACGCCAGACAACAATTCGACCTCGTCGAGGAGTGTGACACCATCTTCTTCGAGTCACCCTGGCACGCCACCCAATGCTGCGGCACTGGGAGGACCAGAAGGTCCACCCGCGCCTCATCATCTCAAACATATGGAACAGATGATGGGGAGGAATTACAGCGACTTTATGAGAAGTCTTGCTGCCAAGTACAATAACGCCAATCCTAACGAGTATGTATTTATGTTTGAAAGTTAATTTGTTGAAATTATGTAAAATATGATATCTTGAAAGAAAGCAATCAAATTTTAGGCATTTAAAGTAAGTTTATCAATAAAATTCAAAACTTTGAATTTAATATTAAATCAATATTTAGTTACTATAAAAGTAGCCATTAGTCTTGAAATTTCGATTTTAGGGGAAAATTATGAGACCAATGTTGTAGTTAACTAAATTTCCTGATCAAAACATTCTCATAATGTCGATCTAACTTCAATATTTTCGGAAATATAATCACCTAAGTAGTGCTTACACAGTAAAAATAGCAAAATCATTATTTAGTCCTAAAATACCTATCTTAAGAGACAGTTGTATAGGACTAAAATTATAGCACTATATAAAATTGTAGCACAAAAATAGTTTCTATACAAAAATAGTATTCATTCACTGGAAAATGAAAAATCATTGTTTGGTCACTATAAAATGGCCATGACCCCTAAAATAATGATTTTAGGAAAAAAATTATAAAGGATTAAATTTGTAATTTACGAAATTTCCTACAAAAAACGTTTTATATACTATAGATCTATTTTCAACATTTTCGGAAACATGGCCACTTAAATAATGCTCACCTAGTAATTGAACAAAGAATAAAAACTACAAATTCATTAACCCTTAAAAATACTCTGTTAGAATATTTCTACAATTGAGAATTCTAGGTCACCTAGCGGTAAAACAAAAAACTAAATTCTGATTTTCTTAAAAATTAAAACTACCAAACAAATTTAATTTATGTTCCAGTTACTTTAGTTCTCCTCGCAACGGATATCCTCCAGGCTTCGACCCGCGGTTTCCCGGCTTTAAAGCAACAGCCACCCCCTTTGTCGGCCTAATGGCGCCTCTTGGAACTCACCCCCAGCCTCCAACAGTTCCCAGTTCCTCTCCTCTCACCGGCAAGGAGCCGAAAGAGCCAAAGCAGGATTCGCTATTTGGAAACCCAGTTTTCCCACCAATGTTGGACATGTCCTCGACCCAGGCGTTGTTACACATGGTTCGAACAGCAAACGCGGCTCAAAATGCTGCGGAACTGGAAACTTACCTCAAAGGTAAGTTTAAAAAATTCTAAAATATTTTTCTGCAGGATAAAATTAAACGAAACAAAATTTGTTCAGGTGCGAATAAACGAGACGTAGGAGTGACGAGTCCTCTAGATTTGTCAAGCCCCGGGGGGTTCGCGCCTCGAAAGCGGCCCAGAATTGAGACCAAGAGGCCGGGAAGTGTCTCGCCGAAACCAAAACCAGCGACAGCAGCACCTCCTAGGTCGAGCACACCGCCACCGGTGAGATGTCCTTCACTCTGCGGACACATGCCCTGCGGCGATGGCCAGGCTGTCAATCGGTGGAGCATTGAAGACGTCGTTAACTATGTCTCCTCGATCGACATCTGCGCGGAGTATGCACAGGTGAGCTTTTTTTTTATACTTTTCCCCTGTTTGCTTTGTAATTTGTCTTGTCATGTATAGGCAAATTCTCCAACAGTTACGAAACAAATCTTATATTAATAATATTTTCAATTATTTCTATTATTATCACCCGTCTGCTGCGCTGGGAATTTTATAGAATTGTATTTTTAGATCTAAACTTGAAATTTAATTGAAGTATTGTTTTGACTTGCACAAATTCCAAATTCCATTGAATGAGCCTGTACCTTTTATCCATGTGATTATTCTAGCTAATATTAATTGTAACTTTCAATATGCAATATCTGTAATGTTTGCGTGGATTTTTCCGAAAAATGAATAATAATTGACACGAAGAAAAAAATTTGAAATGAGAATTCGGAGTCTATAGAAGCAATAGCTTAGAAATTACAAATTTTTTATTTTAACACCCACTTTCGCAAACCCCTATGAGATGCGCTATCATAAAATTTGTCCATAGACTTTTTCTACATCTCTTACAGATGATTCCTGCCAAATTTGGAGTCTATAGGAGCTATAATTTAAAAACGGGAATTTTTCACTGTTAACGCCCCCGCAAGCCCTTTGTGAGTAGAATTTCGTAAAATTCGTTCTTAGCTGACCTCTACTCAGCGAAAAGAAAATTACTGCCAAATTTCAAGTCTCTAGGTCTTATAGTTCCAGAGATATCGTGATGAGTGACTATATCTATAGAAAGTCTACTATATATACATAGATGATATTTTCAATTATTCTTATTATTATTACCCGGATTAATTTAAAATCGGTTTTTTTTTTTCAATTTTATTTTTGTAATAATCACCAAATATAATCATATTGATCAATTTTCATAACAATAAATAAAAAAAACTTGAAAAAAATCGCTTTTTTCGGCCTTACAAGTGCGTATAACTCTTTAAAGAAAGATTAAAATTATTAATTTAGGCAGGATCATTATCGCGTTTTTGTCATCGGTGATCATCATCCTCATCATCATGAAGATTATTATCTTGGGCAATAGCAATAGCAATAAAATAATAATATGTAAATAACAATAAACCGTATGGAGATAGTAATGAGTAGAGTAGAGATGAGTATAAAAACTAAATAAAATGAAATGAAATAAATAATTGGATGTTTAAATAAGTCCCAAGCGTGTTAGTACGTCAAGACGTCCGGTTTTACGGATCGTAAATCTCATGCTCGCACGCGTGTCTCTTGTTCATGAATATTCAAGGAGGATGTACGGTATCTAATGAGGAGATGTTTCACGTCTATCATACCCGATCATTCTATTAAATGACTCAATAAACTCTCCATCGAATTTATTTAAATATTCAATAAAACTTCAGTTTTACTGCCCGTTTATTCATTTATTTATTTATTTATTTAGTTAGTTATTTATTTATTTATTGTTTGTACCGCTAATTTATTATGGTGCCAATTATTCAATTCGGTACATCGTTTTTGGAATCAATAATATTCCAATGGATTTTTTATTATTTTTTAAATATTTTTTTTTCTGTATGCAAGCAAATTAAATAAAAAATTATTTAAAGATATACAATTTATAGAAGTCGTAAAATTTTTAATTAATAACAATGATAATTTTTTGAGATTTTTAGAGAATAATAAATAATGTATAAAATCATTATCCTCAAGTATCGACTACTTTAAAAAAATCTACTCGCAGAAATTAAAAAAATTTGCAAAATTAAAAAAAAGCAAAATTTTTTTATTTTAATGAATTTTTTATAATTATAATAATTTTTATGTGTATATACACTAATTAAAGGATTTTGCAACATTTAATAAGCTATATTAATTGTTAATAAATGATTTTTTAACTTTCAATGAGGCAAAAAATATTTATCAAAAGTTAATAACTAATTTTTATTAGATAAGATTTTTTGACAGTTAATAAATACTTGTTAGCTGTAAGGAATACTTTGATTAGTCCCTTGAAGAAAAAAAGATTACAAAAATAAACGGTAATTATGCAGAAGTGGAGCTCCACTTATTTTAGATAAAATTGAAATTAAATGGAAAATTGATCTTTTTGAATATTTTTTTTTTCCAAATTATTCCTCTTTACGGCGGACTTATGATAAAAAATGAAAATTAAGTTAGCCAACATCTAAAAATTAAAAAAATTTTTTTTTT
>JZSA01001695.1:0-26439 GCA_000956155.1 Cotesia vestalis | reverse complement strand
TTTTCAATGATATTCTGAATTTTTTTTCCTAATTTATTCTTTATTTTTATCGCTCTTAAAAAAAAAAAAAATTTCAATGGCCGGAAAAAATAGCGTCATCAAAATTTCATTGAAAAATACATAAAATTGTAAATTTTTGAACAAATGAAAAAAAAAATCATCAAACTATTGGATTTTAATCATTTTTATCAATTTTATGATAAATCCGCGGTAAAGAAAAATTTGAAAAAAAAAAAATATTTAAAAAGATCAATTTTTCGATTTTTTACACTCAAAAATAGGTGGAGCCGCCCTTCTGCAAAATTACCAAAAATAATCATTTACACAAAAAAAAAAAAATTTTTTTCTCTTCAAACCAAAGTGCATACACGATCGTTAAAAACCAAAGAGGTCAAAATCATTAGAAAGTAATGATCTAATGTAGAGCTAAGTACAAACATGCTTACGAACATATCCCATAGTGATGATGATGTTAATGTAGTGGTGATCGTTAACCACCGGCAGTTAGGTAGAGGTACAGGTACGACAATGTCTGCAAAAACATGATCGGATCCCGATCCTCGGCTCATCTCGATCCATACTCGTCATGCCTCCCACGTGCCCGACTATCAACTATCATCTATCGCGAAATCGTGAACGAATCATTCGACTTGATTTCATTGCATTATAATCCACGAGTTATTTATTATCATCATCATCATCATCATCATCATCGTCATAACTATTACCAGGATCATTATTATCCTATATTATAATTTTTAATCCCCTGAAGTAGCATCACGTTGATGATTGAATTCCATATCCACCGTGACTTATAGATCATCAACTTTCTACACCGCGACCTCATGATCTCTTGCAACTCGGTTGTAGACGCAAGAACGCGTAACACGAGATTTTTAATGCTACGTTCGTTAATTCTGCAAACTACGAATCAATTAATCTGCATGCGAGATTCATATTTTTATTGTAACCCACAAAGTTCTTCCCGGTTAAAAATCTGCATAAAAATAAAAATAAAAATTCACCCGGAGATTTATCTCATGCAAATTGTCTAGAAAGTATGAGATTTTAAAAACCGATACGGAATTTCATTCTCCGTACCGACTAATACGAATCATTAGAATAGTTCCTATGGAATTTGAATTATTTACGAGTGGTCATAGTCGCGTGGTCCAGCTCGTGCGTTAATTAAAATCCGTATGCACGTGGTGCATAAATAAGAAGGTGAGCCTGTACTCACTATCAGCTGAATAAAAGTACTCAGGCAAAGCTTTCTATTTACGTTCGCGTGGCTTCTGTTCGGTTCGTTCTTTAGACTTTTGTTTTTTTTTTTATAACTGTTTGCTACTTTGCTACCGTTCCTTTGATAACGGGTTTGATAATAAATACTTTGTGTGTCTGTACACGCCCTGATATCTGATATTCAGACTTAAATTACCTTAAGTAATAAGTAGTAACGTAAATAGAAGTTTTAATTGTCTGGCTTGGGTATCAGTGCGTAATTACGGTCACTGTTAAGAGTTAAAGACACCATTAAATCATTGATTTATAGAATGTTTATAAAATAATTCATTTTCAAAATTTTTTTCGAGCTATCTTAAGAAATTTTTTTAAGCTGCAAAATTGGCTTCTTTAAAATTTTCTTCTTTCAAAGTGGTCAATTTTAAAATTAAAAAAATGATTGATTTTTGAGCGTTTGACTTAAAAAATTATAAAATTGTTTCAAAATATCTTCAAACTGCAATATCTTTTAAACGCGCAGTTCGATTTTAAAATTCTTGACGAAATTTAATGCAATTTTTTAAGCCAAAAAGGTTCATGAAGTATCTTCAATTATTAAATTGATAATTTCAAGTTATCTCTAGAAGCCGTAAAAATTATTTTGGTCAATTTTTATTTT
Source organism: Cotesia vestalis (assembly GCA_000956155.1). Classification (NCBI taxonomy): domain Eukaryota; kingdom Metazoa; phylum Arthropoda; class Insecta; order Hymenoptera; family Braconidae; genus Cotesia; species Cotesia vestalis. Next base: position 24,539 of record JZSA01001695.1, on the reverse strand, counting down.
TCAAATATCACGTTTTTCTTTTTAATATTCATAAACTAAATTAATTCCAAACTATATCAGGGTCTTAAAATTGAAAAACTAGACCGATTGCCGCAAACCAGGTTCAAATCGGGTGATTCGTTCAAGAGTAATTGCTAAAAATTGGTGGATCAAGAAAGTTTTCCAATTCTTGTATTTGACCCAGTAATTTTTCTGAATATCTTTAAAACAGCTCTACCGATTAACTTCGAAATTAAATCAGACTCAAGTCTTAGTAGACTCTTTCAATTGGCGTGTCTCAGGTCGTGATCGGTTGGTTGGTTTTAAAGGTATCGGTGGAAAAAAATTACACACACTCACATGCAGACATTTTTTTGAAAATTTTCAAAATTACTTTTTGGGGCCTCAAAAATTCGAAATTTCATGAAAATTTTTTCTAATCTTGGACCGAAACAAATAACTTTCATAATTTTTCATTTTTCATTGTAAAAAGTTGAAAATATGTGAAAAAGGGAGGAGTTTCGCTGAAATAATATGTTGAAGGCATAAAAAGCGTAATCTTTAAGATATAATTGTTAGCAATAAAATGCCATAAAATATCACTTATTAAATCAATAACTACTGTAGACTACAGAATAGACTCGGACTAAACATCTAAACTCTCACTGATGGAATCCGAGACTCATTACTCGGTAAGAAAATACAGTAAACAGTTGTTAGCGATCATAAATAAAGCAGGTAACCGTTGATATTTAATATCCCACGCAGAGTCTTCTAAACGCGAGTAGAAGCCACGTGTACTCATATCAATAAAATAAAATAAAATGTGTACGGTTAAAGGAAAAAAAAACAAAAAAAAAAAACAGTCAACAGTGAGCAGGAGCAATCTCGTATCTCACAACACAAGCGAGCCTTAAACGAGTCGAGACTAAGACTGAAAATACAGCAAACGTGAGCGATGCCTCGGATACTAGCCCAAGACTCACGTTCTCGATACAAGCGTGATGTCGACTCGCGGCTCGATACCTTTTTATTCCGATCTTTACTTTTCCTCAATACTCCGAGCCAGCAGCCGTTCCCTTCAACAGATCGCGTATCCACATATTCCAACAGTTTTCCCATTACTGCACGCCAATCTTTCTAAGGAAATACGATACCGATTTTCTTACCGATATTAAAGTTTGTCGTAAGTTATAAATTATAAATTTATTCTTGCTACCGAAATCGGTTCTTTTTTATCTTTTTTAAATTTCACCGTAATACAATATGCTCAGACTTGATAACACATACACTGATACAAGAACAGATTAATGTACTCAATTATTTTTTACTAATATTTTTCGTATTTATGGCAACATTAATTATTGTTATGGTGAAGTTAGACTGCAAAATAAGTCATTAATCATTAATCATTGACTTGAATAGCAGAAAAATGTTTGGCCCTTATATATACTCTAGTAAAATTTTTCTGCTAGCGAGAAAGCGTAGCCACCTAGCGGCGAGACTAAACACTATCAAAATTATTTTTTTCCATAATTACCCGTTATTCAGGGCTCGATATGAGGTATTGCAAAACATAATTTACTCGTTAAAATATTATTTTACAAGAAAGAAAAAAAAATCTAGAAAATAGTTCTAATAGAATATAAACCAATTTCATGCCAAAGGTAGTAAGCTGAATAATCATGAAATCTTGAAACTTATTGAAGAATTTATAATAACAACTCGATTATCTTAACCCGGTGACCCTCTGGGTAAGATCCTGGATTGGACGAATTTCGCAAGGATCTGAGAGTGAACCGGGTAGACAAGACATTAGACCTGTTTCGCCACAGCATAATATTACGAGAGGTTATCTGCCGGCAAGTAAAAAGTAAATCAAGTAATGCCATTGTCCCACGATTTTTGTGAAAAATCGACGATAGGATCGAAAATCCGTGGCCTGGCTGACAAAACTATCAGAGTGAAATTGGAATAGTGACTTATTGTAAAGCTGATTGAGTGGATCAAGATGAGCAGGAACTGAAAGAGAGAGTGAGGGGGTCGCTCCCACACTCGAATCAACATAACATCTCACAGAGTGATCTCAGCAGAGTGATCTATTTCGTGATCGTCTTACGAGTATGAATGACGCAATTCCGTAAAGAGTTTATGTATGTGTTCTTATTATATTCCGAGGATAATAAGTATGAAGCCTCGGGCAACCCAGATCTGTCACGGGGGGAGGATTACTGTATAATACGAATACGTTTTTACCCGATCCCGACTGACGAGCTTTTACTAAAGTTCTTTATATATTAACAACGCTATTCATCAGTCCCAGTCTCTGTAAATGGCAGACTATAATAATATTATAAACTTGCCAACGGGTCTAAGTTATTTTTGCTATCTTCTTTGTAGTTACCCGAGTACCTGTTATATATTAGCTAAGTAACGTCATTACTGTTGTTATTATTATCATTATTATTGTTGTTATTATCTCGAAACTATAGTGTAAGGATAAGTAGAGAGTCGTTTAGTATCTGGCAAAAATTTACGCGCAATCATTACGCCGTTTTTTCTTTTCATCGACGTTTCGTCACTTGCTTTCAATGAAATTTCAATTATTCTACGCTGATTGTTTATTCATGGCTTTTAGTAGTGAGACATTAAGAAATGTTGAACAAAATCTCCTCTTAGAAAATGATCAAAAAATCATTAAATGATCATTTTCTCAAAAGTTCTTTAAAAATAGAAGGCTTTGTTAGATAATAGGTTTTAATGAACTATTAATAAATATTTGTTGACTATTAATCAAATCTTGCATAAGTGTTCGTGATAGTGTTTAGTTTCGCCACTAGGTGGCCTAGGCTTCTCGCTAGCAAAAAAATCTAACCAGAGTATATGTATAAGGACCGAAGTTTTTTTTATTGCTGAAAGAAATTATTAATGATTTATTGACGAAATACTCAATAATTTTTTACAATTTTTGATTTTTTCAACTTTCTAATATAAAAATGAATAATGATTCGAATTTATGAAACCTATAAAAAATTTTTTTACTAAAATTAGACGTCTATAATTTCTTTACTAAATTCGACCCTAAACTCAAATATTACAATTTTGGCTGTACACTTTATTTCGAAGTTAGTTCTTGGTTTCACCCCTAGATGGCCAATGCTTCTCACTTTTAGAAAATTCCAACCAGAGTATATAAAGACTATATGGTCTTCAATCATGAACATGAATAATTTATGATTTTTTGATAGAGTTCTGAATGATTTTTCATAATAATTCACTTTTGTAACGCCATTTTAATCTGAAAAATGACTATTTTGTCAATTACATTCAACTTTTAGGAAGTTTCTTTTTCAAAACAATAAACAATACCTCAAACAAGCTCAGAAATCTTGTAGTCGACAAAGCAGCCCCGTAAAAGCCAATAAATCACGATGCCGATCTGCAACATGTTCATCATGTAACGCCACGGAAGGGCATCTCAGTATTCATGTCTCGTAGGTCCATCATCGTCTCGTTAGCCGGTGAATTCTCTCTCGAATAGTACTTGAGGATTCGTGGGACTGCCGACTACTGCCCGAGATGGAAACGCATACCCATAAACGGGGGTCAGCTTGTCAATGTCAGCACGGGCTCCGGGCTTGAAGGAACACCGAACCTGGTTAAAGGGGTATAATATGGGATACCGATAATCGGGACTCTGAAGAGAATCGGCATCCATTGCCATTACCAATCTTACATCTAAACGATCCTTCTGATTGCTGATGAACGTCATATAGACGTAGACGTCTTGTGGTATCTTTATCGATTTTATTGGATTTAAACTGACAAACTGCCGAGTCTCTGATGAAAGACCAATGCTCGTTTATTCAATCTAATCAATTTGCATTTATTCCTCCATCTCTCTTTGGAGTTTTGGTATTAAGTGATGCGATTACTCAAGGGAATCTCGTAGGTATGCAGTCAGGTATCTTTATAGTTTCTATCCACCAGCTAGCCTCTAACAGTTACTAGATTGTAGGTTGGTAGGCTGCGTGTTCTCCTCCTCTAATAGGCATTGGATCGTTAGTTGGCTCAAGAGTTACAGTAGTCGGTCCATTAGTTTCGTTAAACAACTCCAGCTTCTTCAGTCTATCCAAGAACGAGGAAGTCTCGAACTTTTCCACGTGCCAGAGTTATCCGACGATTCGGATTCCTTGTTACGATCAAGGAGGTCTGCGATTTTGTTTTGAGAATGAGAACTTTTAGACTTCATGGGAGGTATTATGTAGAGATTGAAAGTTTGAATTTTTTTAAGTTTGATTCAGTAGTTTTACATTTTTTTAAATAATCATAATGATCACAATAATCGCATGACCTTATAGAATATTCAATTTTTTTAAAAAGAAATACATACATGTCGAAATTTTTCTTCATTTTTTTTTATATTTTATAATTGAAGTCTTAAAAAGAAGTCATTTTAATAACAGAAATAATAATAATAAAAAGTGCAATCAAGCAAATGATATTCTCGCATCATTAAACGGGATAAATATAAATAAAATAAAAAAAAAAAAAACTAACTTGAAATAGAAAATTAGTTTATAAAATAACAATTATTCAAAAAAATTTAGGTTACTTACGGTAAATTTAAAGTACTAATATTAAACACTTAAATGTTTTAATTAATAACACTCTGTACGTGCAATATTAGGTTAGAATTTTCTTAAATTTCTTCCGATCAACTTTAATTATTACAATATATACAACAAAATGTATAGGCCTAGTTTATTCGAAACTCATTAAATATATATAAATACTAGAATCTAATTTGCGCGCGCAAGCGCGCGCCTGACTATAGACTTTGCATATATTTTCATGTTTATGATATATTTGACCAATCACGTTACGAATAGTTTGCAACACATATTTTTCATCTTAATTTTATTATAGGAATACACCGATGAAAGCGGTATTATATAATAAATTTTAACAATTATATATCCTCATACACGTGTCATCATATAGCAAAAAGTAAGTTGAAATAGAATGAACTTGAGTTTGATCAAGTTAATGAACTTGTTGAATACTCTTACACCTTAACAAGGTATATGAATGACACATGAATGTAATGGTATGGAGACTATACACAGTGTATAGTCTCCATAGTAATGGTGCATCCATGTGAACACAGATTGACTTGACTAGAGGGCGTGGTGCAGTGTGCAGTAGTTGTGCGAAAAAATCTAAACATTTTAGAATATATATGAAATTCTTAGAATTAGAATTAAAGTTAAATCTCAATTAAGTTTTGATGTGTTCAAAAAATAATAAAGTAATTGTTAGAAAAGAAATTGTAAGGATTTCGGGTGAATAATAAGTTGGATTTTTAGGCAAAAATGAAAAGAATGAAAATTGGCCATAATTATGTGATAGGTATTTCGGAAAGACAGCTCGGGTGTTAGGTGTAGACTTAGTGAATGTGAGCGGTAGTGAGTACAGTTCATATTGGTAATTAATAATGTCACCTGCATTGCCGTTCTACTAACTCAGCGACCTCATCCGTATATGGTACAAGTACCTCGAAGCATTTGCTGAGTCTTGCTCCCGGTTTCCACTTATACTTTCCCGATGTTCAACATTTAACACACTAGGCACGTTCTTTTTTACAACAAAGTCTTCCCAATGGTAATTGAACCGTCAGATCAGCTGAGTACTGAACACTGAACACTATATTCTCTACTCTGTTGAAAGTTAAAAATACAGGATGAAAAAGTTTATCATCTTATTGTTTATCTTCAAAATTCAACTACTAAAGTAAAATCGTTGATATTAATCAATACAAATATCAATAATATTTAATAATTTCATTAAATATATAATGATAGTACTTGATTTTGCCGCTAGATGGCCGACGTCTCTCGCTATTGGAAAAAAATTAACCAGAGTACATATGTCTTAATAAATTGATAACTTTAGTGGCTATATCTCGGAAAATATTGAAGATAGTTCAACATTATGAAAATGTTTCAGTAAGAAATTTTGTAAGCTAGAGCTTTGGTATTTTTTGATTTCATCCTAAAATCAATATTTCAAGAGTTATTATCATTGTTATAGTGGCTAGATATTGATCTTGTATTTAAATCGAAATGTTTTAATAACAATAATCTGTAAACTTTTTAACCTTTGTTCCGTTACGACTTCTTAACTTAATTTAAATATGACGAAATTTTTCAATTCAGAGAATACTCAGACTTAAATTTAGGCAAACTTTTACTAATTTTAAATGATAATTTCTCCACACAAAGAATACTAGTTATTAAATAGAATAAAATTTGAAAGATAAAAAAAAAGTAAAATTTTTCACTAAAAATTTTTTTTTCTTACTCACATTCAAGGGGATCCAGTGGTCTAGCGGCCTAAAATTTGAGCTACTTTAAAAAATGTTATTTCTATATGAAGGTAATGACTATTGCTTTCAATTTTTTATTACACTTATTTTATCACAAAATCAACTACACGAAAATGAAATGAAAATAAATTTAGCAGATATTTAATAATTTTTTTTAATAAATAAATTATGGCAAAAGAAATTACGAAAAAAATTGACATTTAGAAATTTTAAAAAATTAAAAATCCAATTTTTGAAAAAAAATCTTTTGGAACTAATTTTTTGTTAAATAAAATTTAAAAATTCTCTAGTGACTGCTAACTTTAATGTCATGAAAATGAAAATCAAAACAAAAAAAATTTTTTTTTAAGTTAGAAAAATAACGCTGAAGCCTTCCTTTTAAAAAAAAAATGGACCTGATTGGTGCATGTCGATTGACCTTTCCCTCTGATCTGAAATAAAAATAAAATAACAGATTTTTAATGAGTATAAGTATAGTTATCGTCGGAATTATAATGAAAAAATGAAAAAAATATTTGACAAAATGATTCGTACTTTTAGTTACGCGCTATTTTGTCAAATTTTTTTTTTTATTTTTTATTCTAGTTCCCACGATAACTATATTTAAACTAATTAAAAATCTGTTATTTTTATTTTATTTCAGATCAGAGGGAGAGGTCAATCGACACGCGCCAGTCAGTTCCATTTTTTTAAGAGGGGGAGTTTAGCCCCATTTTCCCAATTAAAAAAATTTTTCTTTTCGTTTTAATTTTGATTTTCGTGTAGTTGATAAGTAATATAATGAGTGTAATAAAAATTTGAAAACATTAGTCATTACTTTTATATAGAAATAAAATTTTTTAAAATAGCTCAAATTTTAAGCTACTAGACCACCGGGCTCCTTAACTTTAATATTTTTTCACTAACTACAATCGAAGTGACGATCAAAAATAGCAATAAAGTTGTCAATATAATTAGTCAATTGTTCAATCAAATAAAATTAATTGAAAATCTGTATTACTAAAACCCAATTTTTGAATTGTGAATAAAATATTTATTCTAATTCCTTAAAAATGTTAATTTAAAAAAAATGCTAATCCATTTATTGACCAAATCTTTATCTCAGCAATTGGACAATTCGGCTGTTACCAAAAATAAATCACGCAAGGGATCATTAAAGCCGGCCGCATGCCTGGGGGCAGTAAAATGAAAAAAAAAAAAAATTGTCCCTACTCGAGAATTTGGGGCTCGGAGATAGTTTAGTTTGCAGAAAAAGATGAAAAAATGAAAAATGAATGAAGATAAAAGTAAAAAAAAAAAAACAAAGATAAAAATAGGAGTTGAGAGTTAAAAGCGAGATCCCCGTGGCTCTGAGGAATTATGCAGTCAGCGTGCCGCGCGCCGGGTAGGCTGGTAGTTAGCCGACCCACGATTTGCAGATACTCGCGAATTCGAAACTCGTTTACCCGTGAATCGAGATCGATAGCGCGTGGCGCACTCCGGCTCTTGCTATCGGTTTTTTCCGATCGAAATTCTTCGGGTTTTATAATTTGTTTCGAAACAAATTTTTGAAATTTATTAAATTAATTTTCGATTGACTGCAAATGGCTGATGAATTTACTTTTTTTCCAAAAAAAAAAAAAAATTTAATCATATTTAATCAATGAACAAATTATTTGTGAATAAGTGAGCTTATTAATAGTTGATGATTTATCCTACCAGTTTCAAAATAAATTTAATAATTTAAGATAAAAAGGAACATAAATCAAAAAGTTACTTCAAAATGTCTCCGCTAGGTGGCTACAGTTCTCGTAGTTAGAATTACAAAATTTGGATGTTGAAGCTTAATAAAAAATGTTCAGAGGTCCAGAGTTCGAATCCAAGGGAAAATAATTTTTTTTTTCTTCACTGATAGAAAGATCTCTCAATATATAAGCTTAATTAAGTGTTAATAATTAATTTTTCTATTATTGAATGATTCAAAAAATCTTTATCAACTGTTAATAAATCATTAATTTTATAAGATTTATTGACAATTAATTAATGAATATTTGTTAATTGTTAAGATGTATTGATTAACTGTTAATAAATTTTTATTAATCGTCACTAAACATTTTTTTAGACTGTTGAATAAAAATAGAGTTTAAAAATTAACTAATGATACTTTTTATAACCTCATAACTTCAACAGAACATTCCATTAGATCAGAATCATTAATTTTTTTCAAATAAAAAAATTAACGATAAAACAATAGTTGCAATGAGTAATAGAATATTTTTAGCGGTGAAAGTGATTAGTGTACTGTATTTTTATCATAAAAAATTATGGAATTTTTTTTTATGAATAATCTCTACATTTCACCGTTAACAAGACATATTTACTCGAAAAAAATTAATGAACTGTTATTAAATATCTCTTAACTATAAATAAATACAATTTTCATCCAAAAAAATATTTATTAATAGTTATAAAATATCCAGTTATATTTAATAAATGATCGTATTGTTTCGAAATAAATAAATTTGGTGACAGTTAATAAATTTTTCTAAAATTGTAATTAAAAATCAACATGAATGCGGATAATAATTGGGAACAAAGTTATGGAAAATTCGAAAGCCCTGAATGCCCAAGGGGACAACAATCACGCAGATGTGGCGGTTAAGTTTGAATAATACAAGAAAAAGTGAACCCATACCGGCATTAGTCGAGGCAAAATGCACAAGACACATCTAATCATCTTCATGAGCGTTTCGCGCGTGTTTAAGTACACATGTCGAGATTAATGTAATTGCATAGAAGCTTGCTCTTTCTTAAACCCACTATTTCTCTTTACTTCAAGTTTCACGTCCGTGGTATGCCCTTTCTTCCACTCTATTATACCACCTTCGTCATCTAAATCATCGTGTTTGCCGGTGTAGATGCGCAAGTGGAAGTGTGTATGAGTGCGTGTGGTTGAGAGTGATTACAGAGCGCGAGCCTCTGGTTGCCCCCGGCGCGTGCGTCTTCCATCCCAATCTCATTCTTCTGCGCCTTGTACTTCTACGGCTCGAATTTATAAATATTGCTGTTCTGGGGTTTTTATAAATTTTGCATTGACAAGAATAAATGATATTTTTTAAATTATATTGAAGTCTTACAAAATCAAAAGTTCTAAGATTTTGTTTTTAGAACACGGAAAAAAGAAAAATAGAAAAATTACAGTTTCAGATTTTAAGTATTACAGATTTTATAAGAATTACAATGATAATGCAGTTAGCGGTCGGCTGTCAATTTAAAAAATTTTTTTAACAAATTAATTACAATAAAAAAATGCTTCTGAAAATTTTCACTTGTAATTTTTAGTAATTTTTACATGTGAAATTTTTAAATTAAATTTTTTTTTTAATAATTTAATTGCTATGAAATTCTAAAAAAATTTTTAATATCTGTCAACTTCAGTGTTATGAATTACATTGTAAAATGTAATATTTACATTGAAAGCTTTGAAAGTTAACATTCAAAGTTTGAATTAGAAAAATGTTATTTCGAACTGAAATTTTTCTAGTTTTGAATAGGACGGGACATTTATTACTATTTATAACGTAATTTTTCAAGTTTTTTTTTTTTTTTTTCGTGAAGTAAAATTTAGATTTATGGCAAAAGTTGAAGATACGGAAAAATCAATAAGGATTTTTCTTGTCAAAAATTTAATTTTTTATAAAAAAGGTTTCTTATAATTTTCCTATATCTTCAACATGTAAACCAAAAATTTGAGTTTTAGATTTTTTGGTAAAACCGTTTGAGTAATTTCTAACTTTTGAACTTTGATTTGAATTTTTTGATAAGAGATTGAAAATACGAGAAAAATTATCCTTTTTTATAGAGAATTAAATTCCCTGTGAAAAAGTTTACTTTTGATTTTGCCGTATCTTCAAAATTTAATCCAAAACTAAGTTTTAGAATTTTTTTCCAAATATTATTTGAGATCTCTTTTACTGATATTCTTGACTTTTGAATTTTAATTTTAATTTCTTGCAAAAAAGATACAATAAAATTGATTATAATCTTTTTTGTAGCAAAATCAAATTTCCTAAAAAAAAAATTTCTTATAATTTTTCCATATCTTTAATATTCTTCCTGTAAATCACAGTTGAAAGTAAAAATTCTTACCTATTACTAAAACCATAATAAAAATAATTAAAATGTAGATAATTGCCTGAACTGACACGCGGAAACACGTGAAATATCATCAGACATCTTTCGTCGGTTCTCTAAGAAAGAACTAAATAAAAAGACAGAACTATAAATATATTTATAAAGGCTCTTTTCACCTGAAGTGTCTCGAAGATTTATTGCCCTGGTATTAGCTCAGCGCATCACGAATTCACTTTCTCACTCGACGATTGCCGATTCAGTCGAGTCCTGAAAAATGAGCTTCCTATGGCATACACCTCAGTGTAATTCCTCTATATTACTCTTTCAGTAATCTCATTAGCCTCATTACACTCCGGGAAGTATGTGCTGTTCATCCACGTACACTTTGACGTAACCAGTTCAAAAAACAAAGTTTAGCGACTCCCGGTTCGATCTCAATCCCGATCCTTCTCGTCACGAGCACAGAGCACCAATAAAAATACTGGCGGTCTTTACTTTGAAAGTTTAAGACGCGACGGGTTTTACGCTCTCCGTGTCGCGGTTATCTCAAGGAAAATCTTCAAATCGTTTGGTATTCGGCTCTCTATATAAATATAAATATAAATATAAATATAAATATAAATATAAATATAAATATAAATATAAATATAAATATAAATATAAATATAAATATAAATATAAATATAAATATAAATATAAATATAAATATAAATATAAATATAAATATAAATATAAATATAAATATAAATATAAATATAAACACATAGATATCCAGACATCGAGCCCCACAAGATCATAATTCTGCACATCTTTCCCGCACTACCAAGCTCCCATTGTAAGATCTGTATCTTTATATCTACATCTAATCCAGATCACTCCGGGCTCTTCTTTACTCCAGACTTCATATTTTTGTTCCAGGTCTAGACATTGCGCTCAGAGCAAAAGCTATTTTTATTTTTATTTAAATTTTCTCGAATCATGGAATTTTAAAATTACTTCGGTTCTTGGTCTCCTCGAAGCCCCGGGACAGATCTAACGTTCAATTTCGATTTCGGGGTCGTCATTTTTTCAAATTCTACTGCCCTGGAGCGGGACAATTATTTCAACCGCTGTTTTACTCGCATGTCAAAAGTTTTAAATTATCCATTTTATTTTTGAGATTTAAGGATATTACTTTCGAATTTTAATTTAATGTTAATAATATTCTTCGAAAAATATCATTTAGAGAATATCATTTAAAAAATATCATCTCTGAAATATCATTAGAAAAACATCATTTCAAGAATATCATTATACACAGTAAAAAATTTTGTGTTAAATATTTAACACTTTTATGTGTAAATTTAACATTTTTTGTGTTAAATTAACACAAAAAAGTGTTGAATATTGAATATAAAAATTTTTAACACAAAATTTTTTGACGCATTGACGCAAAATTTTTTACTGTCTAGAAAAATCGAGTCTAAAATATCAATCGAAAAATACTATTTTAAATATATCAGATCAAATATATTTAAAAAATATGACATTAAGAATTAATGAACTGTTATTAAATATCTCTTAACTATTAATAAATACAATTTTCATCCAAAAAAATATTTATTAATAGTTATAAAATATCCAGTTATATTTAATAAATGATCGTATTGTTTCGAAATAAATAAATTTGGTGACAGTTAATAAATTTTTCTAAAATTGTAATTAAAAATCAACATGAATGCGGATAATAATTGGGAACAAAGTTATGGAAAATTCGAAAGCCCTGAATGCCCAAGGGGACAACAATCACGCAGATGTGGCGGTTAAGTTTGAATAATACAAGAAAAAGTGAACCCATACCGGCATTAGTCGAGGCAAAATGCACAAGACACATCTAATCATCTTCATGAGCGTTTCGCGCGTGTTTAAGTACACATGTCGAGATTAATGTAATTGCATAGAAGCTTGCTCTTTCTTAAACCCACTATTTCTCTTTACTTCAAGTTTCACGTCCGTGGTATGCCCTTTCTTCCACTCTATTATACCACCTTCGTCATCTAAATCATCGTGTTTGCCGGTGTAGATGCGCAAGTGGAAGTGTGTATGAGTGCGTGTGGTTGAGAGTGATTACAGAGCGCGAGCCTCTGGTTGCCCCCGGCGCGTGCGTCTTCCATCCCAATCTCATTCTTCTGCGCCTTGTACTTCTACGGCTCGAATTTATAAATATTGCTGTTCTGGGGTTTTTATAAATTTTGCATTGACAAGAATAAATGATATTTTTTAAATTATATTGAAGTCTTACAAAATCAAAAGTTCTAAGATTTTGTTTTTAGAACACGGAAAAAAGAAAAATAGAAAAATTACAGTTTCAGATTTTAAGTATTACAGATTTTATAAGAATTACAATGATAATGCAGTTAGCGGTCGGCTGTCAATTTAAAAAATTTTTTTAACAAATTAATTACAATAAAAAAATGCTTCTGAAAATTTTCACTTGTAATTTTTAGTAATTTTTACATGTGAAATTTTTAAATTAAATTTTTTTTTTAATAATTTAATTGCTATGAAATTCTAAAAAAATTTTTAATATCTGTCAACTTCAGTGTTATGAATTACATTGTAAAATGTAATATTTACATTGAAAGCTTTGAAAGTTAACATTCAAAGTTTGAATTAGAAAAATGTTATTTCGAACTGAAATTTTTCTAGTTTTGAATAGGACGGGACATTTATTACTATTTATAACGTAATTTTTTTTTTTTTTCGTGAAGTAAAATTTAGATTTATGGCAAAAGTTGAAGATACGGAAAAATCAATAAGGATTTTTCTTGTCAAAAATTTAATTTTTTATAAAAAAGGTTTCTTATAATTTTCCTATATCTTCAACATGTAAACCAAAAATTTGAGTTTTAGATTTTTTGGTAAAACCGTTTGAGTAATTTCTAACTTTTGAACTTTGATTTGAATTTTTTGATAAGAGATTGAAAATACGAGAAAAATTATCCTTTTTTATAGAGAATTAAATTCCCTGTGAAAAAGTTTACTTTTGATTTTGCCGTATCTTCAAAATTTAATCCAAAACTAAGTTTTAGAATTTTTTTCCAAATATTATTTGAGATCTCTTTTACTGATATTCTTGACTTTTGAATTTAAATTTTAATTTCTTGCAAAAAAGATACAATAAAATTGATTATAATCTTTTTTGTAGCAAAATCAAATTTCCTAAAAAAAAAATTTCTTATAATTTTTCCATATCTTTAATATTCTTCCTGTAAATCACAGTTGAAAGTAAAAATTCTTACCTATTACTAAAACCATAATAAAAATAATTAAAATGTAGATAATTGCCTGAACTGACACGCGGAAACACGTGAAATATCATCAGACATCTTTCGTCGGTTCTCTAAGAAAGAACTAAATAAAAAGACAGAACTATAAATATATTTATAAAGGCTCTTTTCACCTGAAGTGTCTCGAAGATTTATTGCCCTGGTATTAGCTCAGCGCATCACGAATTCACTTTCTCACTCGACGATTGCCGATTCAGTCGAGTCCTGAAAAATGAGCTTCCTATGGCATACACCTCAGTGTAATTCCTCTATATTACTCTTTCAGTAATCTCATTAGCCTCATTACACTCCGGGAAGTATGTGCTGTTCATCCACGTACACTTTGACGTAACCAGTTCAAAAAACAAAGTTTAGCGACTCCCGGTTCGATCTCAATCCCGATCCTTCTCGTCACGAGCACAGAGCACCAATAAAAATACTGGCGGTCTTTACTTTGAAAGTTTAAGACGCGACGGGTTTTACGCTCTCCGTGTCGCGGTTATCTCAAGGAAAATCTTCAAATCGTTTGGTATTCGGCTCTCTATATAAATATAAATATAAATATAAATATAAACACATAGATATCCAGACATCGAGCCCCACAAGATCATAATTCTGCACATCTTTCCCGCACTACCAAGCTCCCATTGTAAGATCTGTATCTTTATATCTACATCTAATCCAGATCACTCCGGGCTCTTCTTTACTCCAGACTTCATATTTTTGTTCCAGGTCTAGACATTGCGCTCAGAGCAAAAGCTATTTTTATTTTTATTTAAATTTTCTCGAATCATGGAATTTTAAAATTACTTCGGTTCTTGGTCTCCTCGAAGCCCCGGGACAGATCTAACGTTCAATTTCGATTTCGGGGTCGTCATTTTTTCAAATTCTACTGCCCTGGAGCGGGACAATTATTTCAACCGCTGTTTTACTCGCATGTCAAAAGTTTTAAATTATCCATTTTATTTTTGAGATTTAAGGATATTACTTTCGAATTTTAATTTAATGTTAATAATATTCTTCGAAAAATATCATTTAGAGAATATCATTTAAAAAATATCATCTCTGAAATATCATTAGAAAAACATCATTTCAAGAATATCATTATACACAGTAAAAAATTTTGTGTTAAATATTTAACACTTTTATGTGTAAATTTAACATTTTTTGTGTTAAATTAACACAAAAAAGTGTTGAATATTGAATATAAAAATTTTTAACACAAAATTTTTTGACGCATTGACGCAAAATTTTTTACTGTCTAGAAAAATCGAGTCTAAAATATCAATCGAAAAATACTATTTTAAATATATCAGATCAAATATATTTAAAAAATATGACATTAAGAATGTAATTTAAAAAACATAATTTGGAAAATATTATTTAAAAAAAGAATGTTGGAGTATGAAGTACTATCGAAGGTAAAGGAGTTCCAATTATAACTAAACTATAAGTACAAAAGTTTTATGAAGTATTGCCCTTCCTGGGACAATAATAATAATAGGACAGAAGAGGAGATGTGATACGTATCCTCCGTTGTATTTAAGGTAGTACCCTCGCCAGTGTCGTTTTCTTAGGATTTTTTTTTTATTTTGGCTGATTGATGCTCATATAATTCTGCATCGATTGGCGCAATTTGAAAATTTTTGACTATCTAGTTTCAGAGATATTTAATATATTTAATATATTAATACCAAAAATATTTCAAAAATATCTTCAAGAAAATCATAAAAAAAATCTTGTTCATAAAAAATATCATTGAAAAAATATCTCGTCAAAAATCTTTAAAAAAAATATCATGGAAAAAAATCATTGCAAAAATTTTTGAACAATATCGTATAAAAAATATTACTTAAAATAGTAATTTTAAAACTTTTACGTCAATGATATCGTGAATAAAAAATATTTCGTCAAAAATATGTAAAGAATATCCTACAAAAAAATATCATTACAAAAATATCTTCTCTATCGACCTATCACTATCTTGCAAAGTCACTGGACCCTCGCGTATCATCAGGAAAATAAAAATTTTAATGCTTTCATTAAAACCGTCTCTGTAGGCGTGTCTGAAGAATGTTTCCTACAAAGTACCAATACAAAGATGATCACCACAAAAAACGTCTAATAGGCCGAGTCATAAAATCGGTGAGGTGTAGGGTAGGATTAACCGCACTGAAAAATGTCATCTTAACGCACGGCTGCCCAAGGAGCGTGATCTCGAGACATCGAGCTCCGATCATTATTACTAAACCGGAGATCGACATCAGCATCAGCATTTACATCTGCATCCAGGTTGTCATTACCTGGATACGCGTGGCCGAGCTCACTCTGGAGACTGACAGGAATCACCTGTCTTCCTTTTGCATCTAAGGACGTCAACGTGTAAGAGAAACGAGGACAGGGCACATCACATCACATCACATCACATGCAGCCTTAGATAATAAAAATCGAGAATCTCCGGTGCCGGATTACTGTCCGCGATATGGTACTTACTAATGTAAAGCCTCCATATTATTTATCCAGTAAAAAATTCATCCAGTACCCGGTTATCTCAAATCACTGTTATTATGCTCCAGTCAAACGCGTCCGCGACTCATTTTTATTTTATTGCATTCTACTTAAGTAATAACCACGCACTTTTCGCTGAAATTATTCAGAAAATTTTCCACCGCGCGAATTAAGTGATTAGTTCGAGTGATCAATAGGATGTTCCAAGAAAATTAAAAAAAAACTTTTTTTTTAATGATTCTCGACAATTTATCAACGAGTATTAAAATAAATAATTAGAAAGTAAAGTTCAAGCTAAATATTTATTTTTAGCAGAAGTTTTTTAATAAAGAAGTATGAGTTTATCATTAATTAAAAGTTTTTTTCAAATATCGGAACGGTAAAAAATTTTTCAGGGCTTGCTCAAGATTTTTTGAAGTTTATGACAAAAATTGAATTTTTATGATTTTAAGATTTTTTATTTCCAATTTATTTTTTATTAAGTTTCAAAGGATTTACATTCCGAAAATTAAAGGTCGAAATTTTTATTTTATAGGAGTCGCTAAAGATTTTTAAAACTCTCTTCAGATGCCGGATAAATATTTTGAAATTAACAATACAGTAGTAATAATTGTTTTGTCAGACTTTTATTTATTTGTTGATTAATTTATATTATTGAGTGTGTAAACTTGACAAAACAAAAATTTAAAGTTCGTTGATATTAATACTGACAAGTTAAGAGAAAACATTTTAAGTGCTCTACTTTAAAAATCTAAAAAATCTTGAACGAGCCTTGAAACAATTTTTTATCAAGCTGATTTTTATCGTAAGCTCTTAAAATATCATAAACTAACATATTTTCATTGTAAACTCGAAGAAAAAAAAATCTTTTTCTGCGCCGCCCTAATATATACTCTGGTGAGATTTTTCTGAAAGCGAGAGACGTAAGCCACCTAGCGGTGAAACCGAGAACTACTTTTTAAAGAAAAAGTTAGTTAAATTTTAGAAAATTATATCTCGTCTTATAAGCAACGTATCAAAAAGTGTGACATCTTTTTTGTAGAAAATTGAACGCTCTAAAAAAAGATATCTCATAATTTTTTGATAAATTTATTTTTTCAAAAGTTATTTGCGTTTAAAATTGGAAATTTTCTAAAGTGAAAAATTTTTCTTTTATTTTCGAGGAAATTGTTGCTATATTATTATTATTTTTATTTAGATAAAAATTTTTCTATTTAAAAGAAGATGTGATCCTGCTTGAACGAAAAAAAAATTACATTATTAGTATCAATAATAATAATAATTTTAGAGATACAAATATTAAAAATAAAAATTTTTAATTTTTTAAAATTTGACCTTTTTTTAACTCAAAGATTTTGTTATTAGTTATAATACATCCATAATTAGAAATTCTTAGTAATCAGTAATTAAGCGAGTTAATATGCGAGGCCATGAAAAGATGACGAATACGGCGAACAATCGACAGGATAATACAATATAAACAATGCTCGAAATCGTCGCAGCAGTCATACGAGATAAAAGTCTTTGATATACAATATATAAATATAAATATAAATATAAACGTATGAAATAAAACAATAGCTAGTATATATAGTTAGGGAGAGGCAGGTCGCGAAGGTGAGCCGCGAATCATGACTACTCATCCATTCTCTTGGGTTCCATTTTTATGAATCGTTTCTTTGGGACTAGACATCATTTTCTTGCAATAGATCACGTCACCTAATATCTAATATATGGATACATATATATGTGTTTGTTGATGTAATTGTCGTCGAAGTATTTGAACAATATAACATAATATGTATGAGTGAGAGTATATAGAGTCGTTCTGAGATTAGGTATCAGATCACACTACGAAATGTTAAATAATACAAATGTTGGCATGTTTTAACATGAATAGTTTATATTTTTCAGTAGTATGTACTCGGCTTTTAGTACTTTACTTGGCTCTGATCCTTTCGAATGATAGGAGGTGATATAAGATATTGCATGGGATAGAGAGTAAATTCTCGTGTTGATTTTCATTGAATTGATTTTGTTTTGTTTTAGTTGACATTATAAATTTTTAAGAGAAAAGTTGCATCTTTGAATTCATCATTCCAATGAATAAATTTATTTTTTACCTGTTAGAATAATTTTAAATCCATATTCTCGGTCAAATAGTCCTGTGTGAAAAAAAAATCGTCTTAAAATTGTCGTTTGTTTAAGATCTTAAACGTGACACAAACCAAAACTATTTTAAGACTTTTTTTAAGACGCCAGAAAAAAAAAAAATTCCGGGAGCAGATTTTTGAAATTTGGTTCTCGAATTTGTTATTGGGGGTCAGGTTACCTTATATTATGGCCTAAGTCGTTAGTTGACGCAAGTTAATTTTTGTGTCCTCATTATTGACATTTGCTAATTTAAAATTAATTTTAACTCGATAAAGTATAAATAAATCTTTTTATGGTTATTTAGACTATAAATAATCGAAAATAATTTTAATTACATAAAAAAAATATTGAGAAATCTGGATTTGAAAATAAGGTCTTTCTTAACGATATTGTTAAGAAATTACAAACGTATAAGCAGTTTTGGCCAACTTAAAAAATGAAACTTTTGTGCGGTAAATAGTTTATACCTTGGAATTAAATTTTATTATTTTTTAATTTTAAAAATATATAAAATCGACATAAAATATCAACAATTGTGATTATTAAGGAAGAACACCACTGTGACAATCGAAAAAAAGAGGTGATTTTCGGGAATTTTTTTTACAGGGAAAATAAAGGAATTTGGGGATCGGATTTTTCTTTATTTTATTAAAGGTACATTAAAGATTATTATCCTAAATTTTTATTAAAAAATATTTAATTATTACTAAGTTATTAATAATCTCGTAGAGCACTAGAAAAAATTTCCCCCTCCATGGTCGGTTCGATAACTCAAAAAGAGATGATCTGAAAATAAAAACCGAAATTACTTTTTAACCAGTGAGGATGTAATTATCGTTGCACGCACGGAATTTTAAAAATTTTTATTTGAACAAAAATGGCGACTGATTGAAAATTTTCTCACTATTCTTACTGTTTTTTTTTTTTTTTTGTTTTAACCCGATTAAAAAAATCTTTAAAATAAAAATTTTTTTAATTCCGTACGAGCGACGATAACTACATCCTTACTGATTAAAAAGCAATTTCGGTTTTTATCTTCAGATCATCCCTTTTTGAATTATCGAACCGACCATGGAGGGGGAAATTTTTTCTAGTGCTCTACGAGATTATTAATAACTTAGTAATAATTAAATATTTTTTAATAAAAATTTAGGGTAATAATCTTTAATGTACCCTTAATAAAATAAAGAAAAATCCGATCCCCAAATTCCTTTATTTTCCCTGTAAAAAAATTTCCCGAAAATCACCTTTTTTTTTTTCGATCGTCACAGTGGTGTTCCCCCTTAACAGATTTTAATACTGAAATAATAAAATTAAATAAGGTGTCAATATTAGGGGCTCTGTCAATAATAGGTGCTTTTATCTTACTTTATAAAAAATAAGTTATACTGTAAAATAATAAAAATTACAATTTTCTTCTCTCTGTAAATTAAAAAAAAAGTTTGCTCTAGGCCGGCTATAGATCCAAAGGATCTAAACCGCGTTATAAGATGATCCGAAAGGTAAAGGTAAAGCCAAAGGCAAAGAAGTGAGTATGCGGTTTTATTTATGGAGTAAATAAGATGGAGATGAGGTTACTTTGGGAGACGTACAAGGATGTGGAGATGAATTTCATTGGATTTAGTGTACAGTAAGTGTATGTTTGTGTTATGGCGTGCCGGGGGCCTCGCGAAAAGGTCCAGAGGTCAGGTAATGATGGCCCGACACTCTGCAATCACGGGAACGCGCACGCCACGTGGCTTTCTATATCTATATATAGCCTTAACCTCCAACCATTACTTCATATTTTTCTTCTCCTATTCTTCATTCAATGAGGATTAAGACAAAGATTAAGGCTAAGATCAGGATGACTTTCATCTTTGTTTTTAATTTACTTTTCGGAGGTCAAGGACTCACTGATTGGGTATGACTTGCCAATATTTTAAATAGGCGAGTGATAAGAAAAATGAAAATATCGCTTTGTAAACTGCGGGCGAGTCACTCCCTTGTAATTACCGACACCGCGACGCTATGGGGGGTCTTCATCACCTTTCATGGCTAAGTTAAATAAAAATTTTTATCAAATTTGATGGTAATTTATCAATTTTGCAAAAAAATTTTTAATTTATGAATGATAATGATAATATCAAAAAATTGGTGAGAGCCTTTTTTTTTATTGAGAATTCAATTTCCTATAAAACAGCTTTCTTATAATAATTTATTCGTATCTTTAATTTGTAGCTCAGAATTTTAATTTTTCTCACACGTGATCAAATCAGACATAAAATTAAACTTTGAACTTAAATTCTGGCTAAATGATAAGAGATAGAGAGAAAATGATAAGAAATTTTTCGAAAGAAAATTAAATTTTCTACAAAAAAGGATTCCTATAAATTTTTCATATTTTTCGTATTTAGGTCATAATTTTGAGATTTTATTTGAACGTATTTTTTTTTTGACCTAAAAATTCAATTTTTCAAAGTTAAATAATTTTTTTTATAAAAAATCACGCAATACTTTTATCAAAGATCATAAATACAAAAATTACAATATCAATCCAATTTATTATAATAATTACACTGTAGTTGAATAAGTTAGCCACGGAATGGGCCGAAGATTTGGCAACCCGGGACGTATTTGAGCGGAGGCCAAACAACTCTTACGGGGAGAACCAATACGTCGGAAGTGAGGCTAACTCACAGCAAGTCGTCGAGTCGTGGTAATATTACCCAAGCAAATCATTATCAACAATAATAATAATAATAATAATAATGATCCGTAAGAGTAATTGTCTATTAAAGAGTATTGAAACTTTGACAATAGGTACAATGAGATAGACTCGTACAAGTTTGACGAACCGTCTCCGGATAATTTACCGGAAGTAGGTCACTTTACACAGTTGGTGTGGGGCAGCACCGAGACAATGGGGTGTGGAATGGCAAGAAATGAATCCAATAAGGTCTACATCGTCTGCTTTTACAATCCACCTGGGAATGTCCAAGGTCAATTCCAGGAAAACGTCAGACGTGCCAAAAATTTTCTCGAGGTATTTATCATTAATTATTGTGATTAGCTGTAATTTTTTGTCATTTTACCGGTCACTGCTCACCCTTGTCTCCTGTCCGATTTATTTCAATAAGAGGAGGTAATAATATTTTCAAGACTAATTTTGTTATCAATTTGTTAATTTTTTTTTTTTTTTAAATTAAATTTTAGTAGAAATAAGAATTTTTTTTATGAAGAAAATTGATGGTATTTTTTGTTCTAATTAGTATTTATAATTATTAAATTTTTTTTTTGTAATATTTGACAACATTGTATTATTTTTTTTTATCATTAATTTTTCAGAAAAATTATTATTTTTTTGTAATTAACAATTCAAACAAAAAACATAATTCTCTTTTTTCTAATTATTAATTTCCCAGAATAATTATCAATATTTTTTTCTAATTGATAAATTAAAAAAAAAAATTTTTTTTCTAATTAATTTCTCAAAAAAATTATCAATATTTTTTTCTAATTAATAAGTTTAAAAAAAAAAATTTTTTTTTTTTTAATTAATTTCTCAGAAAAATTATCAATATTTTTGTGCAATTGCCAATTAAAAAAAAATTGTTATTTTCTTTCTAATTATTAATTATTTTATTAAAATCATCGATATTTTTCTGGAAATTTTAGAATGAATTTTTCATTTCAATTTTTCATCAGTAAAAAATAAAAAAAAAACTTCTCAACACTAAATAAATAATTATTTATTAATAACGAGTAGTTTAATTACCTGTGAATTGATCCTTGTGATTTCACGGCGAAGGATATCCATATGTGCGTCCTTGCACTCCGGACAGCACTTTTTGTCGCAGTGAACACAGAGGGAGCAGTAGCTCTTTTCCGAACAGACGCCGCACCGTTCCATTGTCTGGCCGCTGGTCGGGTCCGGCAGTTCTCCGGTTATTTCTATGTGCAGTTCCAGGAACCGTTGGAGGGTTACGTTTGTTGGAAATGCTTGTACACCCTTATTTCAATTAAAATTTTCATCATTAAAAATCATTAATAATGAAAATTGATTTAATTAAAAATGTAATTTAAAAATAAAAACCTACTTGATAAGGTATACGATGTTCCGCTCGGCATTCTGGACACTTGACCTGTCTCCTGACGTAGTCGACAAGCCCGTCCATGCACGGTTCCATGCAAAAACTGTGTTGACATGGTAAAAGTTTTGGATTTCGATATCGATCTAAACAGATCGCGCATGTAAGCAGTTGTTCAAACTGCTCCATTTTTTTTTCTGTTATAACAAAAATATCATTCAAAATTTTTAATTAATTTGACAAAAAAATTTTTATACAAAATTTTTAAGTGAAATATACGGAAAAAACAAGATGACACTGGATATCATCCCAGATTATACTCAGTGATATCTGGATTATACTCATTGTAATCTTGATAGTAAATTTTCATTAATATTTCTATTGACTAACATGTCAAATGGGAAGATCAAATAATATTGAATCATTTTTTTTCATTCAATATGTATAATTACGCGCTAAAATAATCTAAAATGGGTATCAAATATTCAAGAGAAAAATTTTCTCAAGGTGAGAAAATTTTTTTCTCAGTTGAAGTAGGAGACGCTGCTTCCCTAAAGTATCTAAAAATCTTGATCAAATATAAAAATTTATTGTATCAAGTATTTATGATAATTTGAATTAAGAAAAAATTACTTCCACCAAGAATAGAATTTCAAGAAAAATTTTTACTTCAGCCAACACAACTTCTGTCATGCTTCAGGCACCCGAAAATTTTCTTGAGCCAAGAATTTTGTTTTCCAGTCAAGAAATTTTTCTTTCTGTGTAAAAAAAAGATTTCTTATAACTTTTTGGTATCTCCAATATTTAACCCAGAATTCCAATCTTAAATTTCCGCTCGTTAATCCTCGAATTCAATATAATGAGAATGATCGATAAAAAAAAAAAGCTGGGCATTGATCTTCCTTACAAGCTGCGGGCTGCGGGGTCCGTAGACTAGAATCAACTTGTTGTTGGGTGTAACGACAGAAAAAGATAGCAGCGCCACGCCTGGTGTGCGAGGACGCGGAACGGCCTCGAGGTTCTGCCGCGGAAAACCTTCATTCTCATTTCCTCTATAGATTTCATTATATTTTTAATGTTTCTATGGATTGTAACATGACCACTAACCACCGTGGCACAGTGTACAGTCCATTATACAGTACGTGACCATGTCAATATAGAATATAGTCGTACATGCGACACTGTAATTTTTAAAAGAAGCACTAGCAATAATATTCTTCAGTTCCATCTTTTGGTTTTCGACAAGCAATTTGAGATTTAGGGGCAAGAAATAAAAAGTAAGAAACAGAATTAATTTTGTTGAAGCAATTTAAATTACAGTAATGATGACCTCTGATCGACGGGTCGGATTGTTGGAATTGATTCGATCACGCTAAGTAGCCCCTTGAGATAAACTTATTAAGGGAAATCATTTCGGTAAGCGAAAGTCCATCAAACTATTATGGAATTATTCAGCTGTAATGAGGAATTTTAATAGATTATTTCAAGCAGTAGCCCAAATTACTTTCTTTGATTAATTTTTAATTAAAAATTTGGGTTAAAAAATCTCTTGTATTTGTAATCAAGTTTGTTAAATTTTTTTTTTAATTTCAAATATGAAATTAAAATTAGATTCTTAAAATACTGTAAATAAATCAGCTACAAAATGATTATTAATCTGAGAAGATTAAACTCAGAATTTTATTTTTTTAATTTTTTAGAAAATTGGTCACATTAAAAAGAAACAAAATCTATTTTTGAGTTCAAATTTTGACTAAATGATAAAAGCTTCGGAAAAATTGATAAAAACTTTTTTTTTAGAGAGTTAAATTTACTACAAAAAAGCTTTCTTTTCATTTTTCCGTAGACAGAAAAAAAAATTAATTTGAATCAAGTAAAAAATTCTTCAAACAAGATAATAATTTTGAAAAGTTTAATTATTTTGAATCAAGACGATTAAATTCTTGAATCAAGTAAAATTTACTTAAACCAAGAATAATCTCTTAGTTTAAGAATTTTTCTACTCAAATCAAAAAAAT
>JZSA01001694.1:0-41507 GCA_000956155.1 Cotesia vestalis | reverse complement strand
TTTTAGCGGAAAGTTTAAAATTTTTTTTTTTTTTTTTTTTTGCAATAATCCAGTAGCACAAAATTTTACCAAATTGTAGAAGAAGTTATCATTTTATATACAGATTTATGAGGCCATTTTTGATATAAAATCGTATGAATGATATTTCATAAAATTATACATAATTTTGGAAACCATTCCGAGGGTAACAAATTTCGATAAAGCATTTCCGTCAAAAAAAAAAAAAAAATGGTAAATTTAAGCTAAGAAATGTAAAATCTCCCTAACAAAACTAAAAAAAATTTTTTTTGTCTATTTACCTTTTAAGCATGTGTAGTTATTTGAGTGGTTTTAATATTACTTATTTTCACCCATTATTGGTTTCTTTCACATTTATAATACGTTGGATACGTTCAATATACGTTTTTAACGCCTATTACGTTCAAATTACGATTTGAACGTTCAATACGTTGAATCTACGATTTAAATTTCGATATAAACTATTCACTGACTCAGATTATTTTATTCAGCTTGATTTTGAAAGATTTATCAAACCTTTGAAAACACATATACTTCTAAATGGCTTATATGTAATTTCTCAGTGAAGTATTATTTAAATTTTTCATTTTGTCTATTATTGATGTGTTGAAAACTTGTTTAATTTTAAATTCTATAAGTGTCTCAAAAAATTATAATTTAATGAGATTTTTTTCTTTATAATACCTTATATTTTTACTTCAAATTATTTATTTTAATTATTTGATTTATTTTGAGTATAAAAGTTAAGTGACACGCTAAAATTAGTTAAAACATTAATTTGTTCAATATCATAAATGATTAATGAGTACCAATCAATAATTTTTAAAATACTACTAAATATTTATTTGGTGGAAATAAATAAGCTTCAATAAATGATTTAGTAGCTATTAATAAATATTTGGTAATGAAAAATTTCTTACTAAATCATTTAGTAATTATTACTAAATTTTATTGAATAGAACTAAATCCTTTTATCAGTGCATAGCTAGATTTTTTTAATTATAACAGCCCGCGAAAATCCGCTGAATTGAATAAAAATTAGAAATAAGGTTTTTTTTTTATTTTTAATATATTTTGTTGTTATAGTGTTGATGAGAGATAATTTTGCATAAAGTTTTGATGATAATAATAATGATACTGGGAATCTTAATATAAAATTATAATTTGGGCAAAAATTCCAAAGTATATTAAAGAAAAGAAATATTCGCACGTCCCCACGTGTTTATGGAAGTGGGTATAATTTAAAATATTTTATTTTATTTTGAGCGCCCGAAAGCTGAAGCCAAAGATGCAGAAGCCAAAAGGGAGATATATAAAGTGGTAACGAATGAGCAGAGGCCGCGATTAATTTTTATTAAACAGACGAAATGATCGTCAGAGCATAGCCCGCGAGACGGCAATTCCTTAGCTCCTAAGTAAGGTAGCCCAGTTATTTTATTCTTATTCCAGTTTGAGTTATCATTATTATTATCATCATTATCGTCCGTTTTATTTTATTTTTGATACTATCAGTTGGTTGTCATTATTATTATTAAATATATAGATCTAGAATCGCTTCTAATTGATGAAAATAAAGTTAGCCGACATCTAAAAATTTTTAGAATTTTTTTTATTGAAAAAATTATCACAAAAAAATTTTTAAAAAATTTTCACGTGTTTAAATTTTCAAAAACTGCAACTGCAATTTTTTAAAAATATTTTTTTGTTTTAATTAAATTATTAAAAAAAAATCAAAAAATTTAGAATGTCGGCTAATTTAAATGACATTTCTTATTAAGAATTTAAAGAGTAAAATATATGAATAATCTATGTTATAAAAATATTATTATTATTATTAAAAATTTATTTTTTATGATAATAATAATTGAGCAAGTCCTGACGAGGATAATTACTTCTATCCAGTGATGGTAGGTCCTTTTATTCTCATTCAAGATAAAATAAACTACAGGCTGTAAGTTGGGTCCCTCGTTCTGCGGGATCGTCTCGACTGCCGACTGCCGACTGCCGAGGATGTACTCGATAGCCAAACTTATAATTTGATGGTTAATTATATAAGAGTCTCCCGCGATTCGTCGAGCCACTGGGCGGACACGGTGACGTGCAGGAATGCCTCCGGTCTACCCTCAATCCAGAGATACTCGTCTTCTTTTCATTCTCCAGTTTTTTTTTTTTTTTTTTTTTTTCCAATTTGTTATTTTGTATTATTTTTCTCCATACCAACCGACTCCCGGTTATTTTTTTACGTGATGACGAGTCAACGAGTATCACACAGGTCGATCAACAAAGTACAGAGCAAAGTAACAAAAATAACTAAAACTAAATGGAGATAACTCGTTTTTTGAGGTCGCTCCCTCTTTTCCATACTTATATACACATATAAGTATTCGATTCAAGATCTGGAGCAAGTGTATTTCATTTGTGGTTTGTAATTATTTATAATTACTCATCTCTTCTCTTCTTCTTCTTCCAATCCATTCAAGATCGCGATAATAACAAAGACTATTTATAGAAAAACAATTTTATTAACAGCAGGTAGAAAATATTTCGCTACCGCTACTGATATCCTCTGAATTACGCGGTATTAATGACTAAGTTATATGTATTATGTTCATCCTGTAGTCCTACGGATTTATAAGTATAAAAACACCACGGGGTGTCGGATATTAAACCCAAGACGTGTCGGAATAAATTTTGGTAAGAGGTTTGTTTATTTTCATTTAAAATCACCAAAATATTTTAAGTTTAATTTGGTTACCGTTTTGCATTTAATTGCAAATACGAGAAAATTTTTTTCAGTATAATTGAGTAATAAATTTATTCATCATTCGAATTAGTGAACTTAAAAATTTTAATTTTCTAATTCTAACTACGAGAACTGTATCCATCTAACGGAGACTTTTTTTAACTAAGTTTTCGGTCCAATATAATTTACTTCTTATTTTAAATTATTCAATTACTTCTCAATATATCGTCCGATGAGTTTATATCTACCCATATATAAATTTTCATCCAAAGATAGTATTAAAAATTTCCAACAGATGGCGCATGATCGCAGAATCTACTATCTATAAGAGAGTTCATTTTGAAAAAATAAGTTATAAAATAAAAATGATTTTTTTGACTCTTTTCAAATGCTTATCGGACATTGGTTTTTAATTTGAGTAATCACTAAATTAATTTTAGCTTAATTCATCATTAATTGATGTCCAAATTTCTAGAGAAAATGACAAATTACAATAAATTGTTACTTTAAACTAATACAAAATAGTTTTCACAAATAATTGAAAACAAACTAAGGAATATTTTATATTTTTGTTTCAGGTAAGGAATAGTCTCCAGGATTTTTCACTTCTAATTACACTCACCAATTTCGTAAGCATACCTTTTCTTAACTAAAAAACCGAAAGAACCCGAGCAATTCAATCAGCCTAAGGAATCCCGGTGAATAACGAAAGCATTGTTTTGTTAGAACAATGCTGTCTTACTCATTAATTACCTCAGCAGTTTGTCCTTATAGCGCATATAAATTACAACAATCGGCTGTAAGTTACTTTTACCAAGAGCATCAGCAGCATCCATGTCAATTATTTCTCAGTTAGTCAGTGAGTCGGAGAATTTACAAACAGAAGCTGAATAGGGGAAACAAACTGACGCGAAATCAGTTAAAAATGTTCTGAAGATGTTTGTCTTGTTGGGCTTCCATCAGGGTTTACTAATACTCAACAACGGCAATTGTTGCTCCTCGATTTTAATCATACTTAAACTTGTTCTCCGCGAACCTTAATTGCACAATCGTATTTGTACTCGTCTGCAAATGTTTGTAGTCCCATTTGTAACTGGGATCTGATAGGTGATACGATTTCGAATAAATAAACAAATGAGTTGGAATTCTTGCTGCCACAATTCCCAATTGGTAAACTATAATTTAACCGGTAAGTGTCTGAAGAACCACTCGTCACTCGTCACCCAATGTGCCTTGGTAATTAGCAATAAATCGGGAGATCTGATCGCAAGTGGCGCTGCAATGCTCAAGTCGATCAGTAAATAACTCTTGATATCTCTCAGAAGCTTCTTTCAATCTTGCAGAATCTGTTTTAAATCGTCCGTTTACTACTTAAGTTTAAATTGAAATGCTTTCACTCGTTCTTGTTCTATGCCGTGATTTTTTTATTACAGTTTTAACGGATTAAAAATATTTTTTTAAAGTTAGTTTTGGTTTCACCGCTAGGTGGCTACGTTCTCTCGCTAGCAGAAAAATTTTAACAGAGTATATATAAAGATCTTATTTTCGTCTATGATTTAGTGAGGAATAAATAACTAATTATTGAATAATTTCACAGTAACAAATTCAAAAGTAACTAGAACTCAACCTTGAGTGTCTTTAATGACCAAAAGAGTTTTACTTTTTAAGAAAATGAAGTTATTATTGACATTTTATTTAGTTAACTTTGCTATAAAGTTTTTTTTTGAATAGGTTAACTTGAAAAGTTAGTTCTTGGTTTTACCGCTAGATGGTCTCGGTCTCTCGCTAGCAGAAAAATCCTACCAGAGTATATATAAAGACCATTTTTTTTTTTTATTTAATGATTGCATCAAGCGTTGAATTTCAATTTTTTGTACGGTTTTTCAAATAAAAATTACCCGACAAGTCGGATAATTTCTCCACTAAACATCAACAGCCTCGTAAACTGATTAAATTAATTTTTTTTTCTCTTAACTATTCAATCTCCATCAATAAATGAATATCATAAAATAAGCATATAAAATCTGACTCTCGCTGATAGATACTAAGGTCGTTTTAAATTAGTCTCAGTTAAAACAGCCCTGATTGCATCCTTCCTAAGATGGAAGCCAGGTTCTAACAGCAGGCGATAAAACATTAAAACATATACATACACAGAGAATAGCATGGCGTGTCAGTGAGCTGGGCGATTTCTCGCTCAAAGTGAACAAAAAAGAGCAAAGCGCCTTTGGAAAAAGCGATTCATTCACAGCTCGAGGGTAGCGGTCGCGGCATTTGCCAAGGTGTGTACCGAGAATAAGGTGGAACGTAATTGCAGCAGCCAACTTACATCAACAACAGCTTCAACATCAGCATTACCTCTACCAACACTACTAGCATCAACATCATCAGCATTACTACCAATACAAGAGCAATATCATCTTCAATATTGAGCTTTACGCTAATGCGAGAGCACAATCTCCAGTTGATGCTATATATATACATATTGAATAGAAGGTGATAGAATACTTATTCGCGGAATACAAGTAAACCGCTTTTATGAATGAAATATTCAACTTGTAATGTGACTTGAGCACGCAAGAGCTAAGCTCAACTACAACCGGTCTCCGAGCTCTGGCCGTTCATTCTTTTCAGTTAAAGAAAACACATACACGTGTTCTATTGAGTACAGTCTACAACTACATCATACGTGCTCCACGTAATGTGAGTGTATATTCAATACTTACCACACATCCTCATCAATATCGCTTATTTATTAAACAGACACCCATTAAATATGGATCGAAAAAGAAGGATTCTCCCGATATTCTTCTTTATTATTTAACGATCTCTTAACATGATACCACGGTTGAACGCGACACGTGTTCGCAGGTAATCTCTGTTATTTTATGCCTCCAAGTGCCGATAAATCAGAAGTACAGGGAAAGCTGATGATTTGGAGATAGAAATTTTGAGGTCAGCGCGAAAAATCGACTATTTTTTTCATCCAGTTTTCTATGAAAGTATGTTTTAAAAGTTTCTTATAAAAATCAGAGCAGTAAAAATTTTTTTAAAGGTCGCTAAGGATTTTTAAAGTTCATATTAAAAATTGAGATTTCGTCTTTTCAATATTATTTCTTGTCAATTTATTATTTCTTAGGTTAAAATGATGTACATTCTAAGAAAATTACAAGTCGAAATTTTTATTTATAGAAGTCACTAAAGTTTCTAAAATTTTCTTCAGATGCCAGATAAATATTTTCAACTTGATAGAAACAAAATTTAAAGTTTGATGATATTAATATTGACAAGTTAAGAGAAAACATTTCAAGTTCTCTATTTTAAAAGGATAAGCAATCTTAAGTGAGCCCTAAAACAATTTTTTATCGAGCTGATTTTCGTCGAGGGCTTGAAAAACATTCCAAATTAACATATTGTCATGGAAAGCTGAAAGAAAAAAATAGTCTTTTTTTTGGGGCTTCTCTTTTATATACTCTAGTAAGATTTTTTTGAAAGCGAGAGCCGTCGGCCATCTAATGGCAAAACAAAGAACTAACTTCTAAAAAATTTTATTAGACCTCGCTATTTCCCATTTCTTATTCAAAAACTAAATTATTTAATTTTAAAAACATGTCTTAAGATTCTTTGTTGCGTGTTGTAGCTTTTAAAACTATTTAAGAAGCCCGAAAAATGATTCCGAGCTTTTCTTACCATAACCTTCGACCTGTAACCTAGACCCAAATAAGCAGACCTAGTGTCTAACCGATGTTGCCCAGGTTTAAGCCAGTGTTTCTCGTACATATTTATGTGTTCTCTGCATGTATGAGTTCCGCACAGGCTGCGTGAATTTACGAGAGTGTCTTGGGCGCGCGCAGCTGCGCGGTTGCGCGTATATATCATCTTCGTGTTACACCGCGGGCGACCGCTGCACTACTCTCTTCTTTGAATCTTTTAATGCAAAGGAACAAGAAAATAAATAAAAGAAAATAATAAGAGTTCTGTTGTAGGACTCAGAACTGGACAACCTGTATTTTCTCCACCCAGTTCCAAACTAAGCTCTGGTGCATCAATTATACGCCGTTTTCTTAAAGGGATTATTAGCGTAACATCATACACACTTAACTTTGTTGTTATTTTTAAAAAATTTATTCTCCGAGTGAGGCTTCACTATCAGCTAAAAAGTGTCTTGAATCTCGAGTTGAGCCAACTTGATAAAATAAAATAATAAAACCCGAGAAATAAAATACCTAACGGATATTATATTTCTTATGGCTTGAATTCTTGACCTCAAGAGTGGTCGCAACCTCTGAAGAACAAGTATAAGAAGGAGAAGAAGAAGCTGTTGCCCGGAACTGTCGAGCATATTCTAGAGCAGTGACCTTACCTGAGAATTTCCTCGGATCGATGAACCTCACTGTAATCAATAGACTAATGGACAAAAACGGTGATGAGCTTCCCGAAATTAGCAGTCTCGAAGTAATGAGACTGGATCATCACCATCATCATCATCGTTGTCGTTGGTGGGGCCCACGACGATGCTGAAGAAAAGAGACTATGATTTCTGTCGAGGAAATTGGGAACAGAAGCGTAATGAGTTTGCGTGTATCACCGCATGGATGCGCCGCTAATGTCGGGAATGTTGGATGTGATCTAGCAAGCATGCGTGCGGCGGATAAGGAAGAGCATATTGGATTGGACTAGAGAAATCTTGGGAGCATTGCTTCTTTTTTAGAAAGATTGAGGTCATATTTGAGGTTTAGACTGAAAAGTGTTGGATCAAGGATGTGGCTGAGGACTATTGAGGACTATAGAGGAAAAAATGAAAATTCCAGTGGAAGCTACGCCATTGCTAAGCGGAGACTAGTGACCTGCCACGCCCTGGCGAGGTCGCCAATCAAGCGCCTCGGGCTATGAGATTAAGCTAGTCGTGCCCTCTGCAGGGTCATAGTGGCGTTGTTAGTGGGTCCGATGAGGGTAATGGCTCAATTTGGAATTGGGGTTAGATAATGGAGATGTAAGAAAGGGCAGTAATTGAAACTGTAGAAGCAAATATATATTGGTTGGTTATTTTCATTGATGTAGAGATATATGCAATGCGTTATTAGAAATTCTGGTATTTTTTTTGGAAATTTAAATTGAAGGTTTTGGCTGAAGAAGTAAAGATACAGGAAAATTAATGGTAATCTTTTTTTTTTTTTTTTTTTTTTTTTTATAGAAAATTGAATTTTCTGCTAGAAAAGTTTTCTATGATTTTTCGAATTTTTGATATTTAACCAAGATCTTTGATGTTTTTTTTTTAAATGTTTGAGTTATCTTTTGGTTTTTCAACTTTGACCTTATTTTTTGGCTAATGTTTTGGAGACATGACAAAGTCATGATGAATTTTTTTTGTGGAAAGTTAAATTTTTTATAAAATAAAGTTTCTTATGAGTATCTCCGATATTTAAGCCAGAATTTCAGTTTTTAAATTTTAAGTTTGAGCTGTCTGAGGTATTATTTTGTATTGTGTTTATCCAATATGCCAAGACAATTAGCCGGATGGCAAGAAATTTTACATAGTTTTTTAAAAATAATAGCTTACGAAACTAATTTAATTAATTTCAATATAACATGAGTGTAGATATAATATATTATATTATATCTAATACTAATATTTTTAATTTTTTATTTTTAACCTCAATTTTTGACTAAAGGTTCAAACATACAACAAAATTGTATGATGTCTTTTTCGCAGCTAATTAATTTTCTCTAAAAGAAGTACCTTTAATTTCTTCGTATATTCAATATTTATCCAAAAATTATGAGTTTTAATTTCTAGCGATGTTTAAATTCTTCTTTGAATTTCAAATATATGTAAAAATTTTTCCCAAAAATCGTCATGACAATCCAGACTTTTCTGAAACCTAACAAAGAATACTCAATTGAAACCCAGATGTTCTCGATCGTAACAATTCCGAATCGTGCAGGGGCACTCCCGACAAGAACAGAATAAGATATCGCCTATCCAGGGAAGAATGTGGGAATGGATCACAAGAAAATTATTACGTCATGCACGAATTGTCTGACACGGATATGCACCAGTTGCTGGCAAGTATCAGGTCCCAAGTCGTGTTTAATATTGCAAAAAGTATCTACTTAGCTCGACTCTGGCTGTAGAAACCATCTAGTGCATATTGTACCGTTGGCAACTCAAAAAATATATTGCACATCAGAACTCGTGACGATAAGCCCCGTGATAGAGGTATCAGGCATCTCATCTGTCTTCCTTTCTATAATATCTACTAGCATTAGCGATCAACATCTTGGTGATATGTGTCATCACAGATCATCCGTTTCCTTAAAATTGCACTGATAGAAGAATTTGTTAATATTTGATAGACTTTATTAACGATAAATAAATAATTTTTGTCATTAAATGGTTTGAGAAATATTTATTGATAGAAGATAAATAACACCGGCACACAAAAAAAGTGGTTTGCATATTTCACCAGATCCATTCAAGGCTATGCATTTCAATGTGCTTAATCTAAATTTGAAGTCAGTGTAACCTATAAACCCCCAAAATATTCAGTAAATTGGAAAAGAATCGATAAATGGTTACAGACTGTGAAAAAATGCAGTTATGCAAACTAAAAAATTTCTTTTGAACTATAGTAAGTATTTTTCTTCTGTGTTGCCATGCACTTGATTGAAATCTCAAGTTTATTTAGCTCATCATCATGCCTTAAAAATTAGAGTAAATTGAAAAAAACATGTAAAAATTATAAAAAACTAAAATGATGCAAATAAAAAAAAATTTTAGATTGGATCAAGTATTTTTCTTATGTATTTTGATGCGCTGAATCCAAATTCGAGATCTGTTTGGCATGTAGACTAGGGTGTGTCAAAATGTAACTTCTGTGATGGACCTCTTAAAATTAGAATTTTGAGTTCCGCTTTTAGCCAGAGTTGTGTTTGGGCGTTTCCTGACATATTTTAAGCGTAAGGGATTTATTTGATTCTCATAGAATTTTTTACAGGAGCTTTGTTTGGATATTTCCGGCCAAATTTTGAAATTTCAGCGGGAATGCCAAAACAAAGCTCTTGTTAAAAAATTCTCTGAAAATCAAATAAATCCCTTACATTCAAAATATGTCAGAAAATGCCTCAACTCAACTCCTGTTGAAAGCGGAATTTAAAATTCTAATTTTAAGAGGTCCATCACGGAAGTTACATTTTAGAACAACCTAATGTAGATCTTCAAAGTTTGAATAAATTGCCGAAAAACGCTAAAATTAGCAAAAAATCGTAAAAAGTAGCCATGAAGCAACAGATATAAAATAGTTTATTATACCCCTAGGGAAGTAAAGTAAAAAATGTCTCAGATCACATGTAATTGTGTAAGAAACATCTCAGATCACATGAATTACTTCCCGAGGAGTGTATACTATTTTTTTCCCCAACGAAGGCAGAAAGCTGCAACTTCGTTTAGCGTAGAGGGGCTAAAGTTGATGCTTTACGCCCGGAGGAGAAAAAATGGTATCGTTCTTACTCACAATAAGGTACGAAACATGATTCCATTCAATTTATACTGTAACATCAATAGATTGCAATCAAGATAATAAAAACGACCTTCCTTGATTTTAAACTGTTTTTGGCTTGTATCGAACTGTTACTTCGTTGAATAGAATATTCAGTGGGTTTCTTTTTCGTTTTCTACTTTTTCTCGTTATTTCTCTTTTAAAGGTCCAGAAAAACTCTGTCATATTAACCTTTTGCTTTCCTGGAGACCGATTGTTTTTTTTTCATCTATGTCGTGATTAAATCGTTGAGAATTTGTAATGTTAAACATTAGAAGCGTAGTCACCTAGCGGAGACTCATTAAACTAACTTTTGATCCAATTGATTCGAGTCTTTATTTAAAATTAAATTCATATTTTACCACTCTGATAAATGAATTTATGAACTGTTAATAAATTATTCTATCAGTGTGATCTTTCATTTCATCAAAATTAACATTACCATTACCATTAAAATTGTGGCGAGCAAAAGCTACCATGAGTTATTGCTGTCCGAGCGTGCCGAATCAGACTGGTATATGGTATAGATTTATCGTCTTATAGCATACTAGTTTGTATCGGCGGCACTTACCTTACAACCTTAAGATACCATAATACACCGAGCAAAAATAACTTTAATGGCGACTTATTGCGTTGGCATTAATCACCGCTTATCTCTCTGATAGAGAGCACCCCCACGGATTTTAATATTACCATTATTATTAAAGTTAGCTATTTTAAATCGATAAGTAAGTTAATCGCCATTAGCATACCGCAAATTCCCGGCCCGATTTGTCTTGTACAGAAATTCCACGGGAGATTTTCTTGGCCAGTTTTGCAAAGATCAAAAATATTCGTAATTTTTATCAGCATGATAAAAAGAGCTCTTCTTGCTTGTTGGTTGTTGCTCGAAGAAGAGTCGTTCCAAAGCAAGATGACACGATAAGAATGATTGACTCCTGAAACGAGTCCAGGTTGTGCGTGCAGACGCTGATGCGTGAGCTATTTTTAAAAGTCTTACATCCAATCTATCCGGAATCCTCTTCTCTTCTTATTACTTCTTCAGGACTGTAAAGCGAGGTTGCTCTTCAATTAGCTGAGAGCGGCAATCATTAAAAAATTAAAGGGTTTTACGCACTTATAAAGCCGAAGAAAGGGATTTTTTTAATAATTCTGACGAGATTTTTTAATTGATTACCATGAAAATTGATGTATATATGGTTGCAATTTTTAATTTTATATATAACATAAAATTATATCAAACGATCAACGTTATTTGGAATCACGGAATTAAAAACTGAAAAATTGTAAACTCTGTTTTCGGCAAAGAATCGACACGAAAAATTCATAAGATACTTTTTTTATAGGGAATTTAGTTCTTTTCGAAAAAAGTCCTTATCTATATCCATCTATCTCTTGTCATCTAGCAGGAATTTCAATTATAATTTAGATTTCAATAATCTTAGCCAGTGCTGCCAATATGCGAGTAATTACTTGTTTTTCGGGTAAATTTACTCTTTGCGGGTAATTCCTCGGGTAATCTAAAAAAACGGGAAAAACCGGGTAATACAAAATTAAAAAGAAAATGAGATTTTTTTTTTAATTAAAATTTTGTTGTGGTGATATAATTTATCATCACATAGTTTATATGATATTAAAGTTAGCCGGCAATTTTTTAATTTAATTTAACAAAAAAATTTGTTTCTAAAAATTATTTAAAAATAATTGCATTTTTAATTTTTTTAGATTTAATTGTTAAAATGTAGATGTTTTTTGTAATTTGGCGCGAAAAAATAATATTTCATTAGATTGCACTTGAGTTATCTAAGGTTGGGTAAAATTCGGGTAAATCCTAGCTCTCTGTCGGGTAATCGAGGCTTGTTACGCGGGTAATAAGAAAGTTGAGCTCTGGCAGCACTGATCTTGGATTAGATCGCATTTTTAGAAAATTTAACATCTAGGTTCTGGTTAAAGTACTGTAGATACTAAAAAATTATAAGATACCTTTATCATAGAAATTTTTTTTTCTATAAAAATGGTCTTTATTATTTTCCGTGTATCTCTTATCCTTCAGTCAAAATTTGAACTCAAACTAATGTCTTCAAAATTAAAAAACCCGGACAGTTTGAAATAAGCTAGTTCTTAATTTAGCCGCTAGATGGTGAGTGATTCTCACTAGAAGAAAAGTTTTTCCAGATTATATATATGATAATCCTTATGGACTTTTCTTGAGTCATGTAGACCTTCAAGAGGCTTTCGACCAATTGTTTTACGATAAAAATTCTATAAATTCGGCGTAATAATCATTTGATGGAATTATTGACTGTTTTCAATCTAAACATTCTCTAAATTCGGTTGAACATGCATTAATTCATAAACTAAGTCTTTAGTTTCTTGATTTGTTGCTTTTCTGATCTAATTTTAAAAATACTTCTTTAATTGACATTAAAATTTCTATGTGCATACTTAAATATATCTTCATTAAAAAAGTAAAATAAAAAAATTTAATTTTCTGAAGATTCTATATGCGTACAATTCCTTAATGTTTTACTCAATGATCCCTCTGAAACCATTGAATTTCACAAATACGTGAACGATCGATGATTATTTTTCTCCGTTGGGTGATCGAGGCCTAAAACGGAGACTCCTGATCGTAAAAAGCCATCAGGGGATTTAAATTACAGTGACAACACAAGCAGTAGGCAGTGATATTTTAAGAGCCAGGTGTGAATAGACACTGCAGAATACGAATTCGATCGTAATGTAATGTATTATCTTATTCGTATTCGCTACTCGTGCTCACGATTCAACAGCGAGGTGGTTTTTTGTTTTCAACAAACGCGGAATATCTCACAACTCAACTCTCTCTTTCTTCCTCTCTCTTGCAATACGACCAGATATTCTTGTCCCGAGTGGTAGCATTTACCAAACGTTCTCACATGCCTCCAGGAAACTTACGCGGAGCTTCACACATAACTACTAAATGTCGGAATATAATTCAACTGTTAGCTGATCTAACGTCTAGACAGTGATCTTTTCCACAAGGATCACGCATAATGCACTCAAAAAAGGTTAATTTCAACTTAGAAAATTTGATCGTCAAAAATTTATTGGACTAAAAAAGCTTTTTCCTAATTTAATGAAAATTTTTTAATTAATAGCATTAAAAAAGGTGAATTAAGAAAATAACTTTTGATTGGATAATAATTTAATCTGACATTAAAGTAAAAAAGATTTTCATCAAAAAATAGAGGACTTGAAAATTTAATAAATAATTATCTGAACTGAAGAAGTCAATATTTAACTCAATAATATTATTGCTAATGGCTTGAAAATATTACTTTTATTCAAAAAAGGAATAACGTAAATTTAACGAGAGACAGGACTCGAATCTTGAGCGGTGTTGCATTGATTGCATACGCTCTCTGCAGTCCTGTACCATTTTCTTAGTTATAAAAAAAAAAAAAAAAAAAAAAAAAAAAACTGTCAGAAACTTTAAAAAAATTGACAGTCTTTTAATGTATTTGTTGTGAGTTGAAAAAAAAAATTTTTGACTATCTAATTATTTATAAATAACGGACCAAAGTTCAGCAATTTATAAAAACGTATCTACGGAGTCAAACAGAAATAATTGTATGGGTTGCGTCTCCATGGGTACAGTCTTGGGTAAAAATTATGGATTACTTAACTACAAGCTCATATATTTTTGCGACGCGCATAATCTCTAATTTTTTGCCAATATTGTGTCATGACAACTACCTTAATATTTTAAGTTATGCAAAATTGACTTAGTCAAGCTATCTATTCCCGAGTAAAAATTATTCCGAACGAGTAAACAAAGCATTAGCTGTATTATAAAATAATATTCTTCAGTATCACGAAAATAATTTCCTTAAATCAAGACATTAATTTCTATTTTATCAATCAATCCCGAACTTGGTCATCAAAATGCCTCGTAAATGAACCAGGTGAAGAGAGCAATAATGGAAAGTGTCCAGCTCGGCCTCCGGAGTCCTTGCAATGACCTCAGTTGACCCCAGAGCTGAACCAACCCAAGCATACGAAGTAATGTCGTTAGCGTGCGTTTCCTACGGCAGTATTGGTGAGACCTCCAGGACTGAGGCTTATCTCAGTATCTACTCTTGTAGGCATGCACATGAAAGTACTGGACATGCTTCGGACCTAGTCCCTCGGAGTGTCCGCCACTGGTCAAGCTTTTCTCTCCTTTTCTCCCTTTCTCTCTAGTTGTAGAGACCAAAGAGGCTAAAAAAGGAGGAAGCGAAGCAAGTAGACAAGAAGACAACAAGAAACAAAAGTAACAGCAGGAGCCAGAGCATTGATACAAGATACTGCCACGTGTTACACGGTGTTCACCACCACCAGGCGGCCCACGTCCACGTCCAACTTGTACCTGCGACAATAATGGATCGGCCTTTTGTCTTTCCTGCCGCCTTTTTATTCTCTGCCTTTCCGGAAAGAGACCTGTAGCTACTTAGGTCCAACCAGAAGTCGCCTTTACCAGGTGGCTCGTAGAGACCTCTGCTCTATAAACCTCTCCAAGAGCACAAACTAGAAACAAGATCTTGGGATAGAGCTAGAAAGATACCAGATTGAGATATTCAACGTCCAAGGTCCCGAGCTAGCTGAAGGAATAGCCAGATCTGGTATCTCGGTGTCCCGTGTGGTAATTTGTAAATGCAGTGTCTTTATGCTTGAGCTTCTGGGGTGAATTCTGAGAGCAGGAACAAGCAAACTACTGAGAGTCTGTTTCTGACTATCGATCTAATCGATCAGTGTCGGTATCAGAAGCCTTTCCTCACCGATCATGAAGGTTGACATTTAGTGCCGTGGGTGGTTGGGCGCGACGAGTAGACGACGTAAATGTCAGGGGCCAGAGGTTTTTATTAAGTTACTAACCTCTGTGAGTGAAAAGTAACCATGTAAATTATACTCTCAAGGTTCGCTACCAGGATCAGTGTTCAGTGACGTTAGCTAACCCTTGGTACGCTACCACGTTGGTCGCTCGCAGCAACACGATCAGCCAAGCCTCAATATCTGGTTCTAGCCAACTGTCCCACGGATATTTTATTCATATTACTGCAATCGTCATCGATCTCTACTCAGGATACGCTTGGGAGCTCCATTGCTTGAAGTGTTAATGAGCCAAGCCTATTGATGATTGATTGGAAAAAAATTTCTGAATAGTACGATAGTCTTCTTTTGGCTTGATGTTGTTTATGGAGGACAATTGTGAGTGTCCGAGTGAGATGTGGATCCACCACGTGGTCGGCGAGATCTTAAAGGCCTCAAGTGAAAAAAAATTCATGCTGGTGCACGTCCAGGTCGCCGAGGTCGCAAAATGCTCGTGTATTTAAACCACAACCACTTGGAATGGCCAGTCCTTACAAACCGCAATCGAACAGAATAAAAGCAATTCAGATAAATAAAATTGAATAAAAAAAAATGTATACACTTATTACCATATGCCCTTCCTTCCTCTTGCTCTTCCTACCTACAGAGTCGCGGTCAGTGTCGCCATAACTTTCATGTAAATAATATAAATTGACCGGCGAGATAAATCGCGTGTATAATGCTAATGCAATCATGTTCACGCTATTTCAACAATCGGGTTTTATTTAAAGTTTTCTATGGGTTGGTGACTTATCTGCAGGAAACTTAAAAAGGTTACAGGATTTATTTGATGATGAAATTTTTATTAATAGGCAGTAAATATTTATTTTTATGAGAGATAAATATTGGAGATTAATTATACTTTGGTTAAATTTTTGTACTACTGAGAAGTTTTGGCCATCTAGCGGTAAAAACTGAGAACTAAATTTATACTAACTAAAAACCTGAAGGAACTGTATCATTTTGGTGTAAAATTACGGGCTATGCTGTTTGAGATATTGATTTCATCTTAAGCGAAAGTTTTCCAAATTAGATGTAATATTGATTTTAATAATGAAAGTGAGTTTAATGAATGAAATATTATAAATAATTATTAAAAACTTCGGCAATAAGTTATCAATCATTTATTTTGATAGTAGACAAAAGTTTAGTCCTTATGTATACTCTGATGACATTTTTCTGCTAACGAGAAGCTTAGGCCATCTAGGGGTGAAACCAAAAACTAACTTTTAGACCATTTTATTGAAGTAGAACTTTATAACGACGATAAAGTTGAATAACTGAAATGTCAATGAAAACTTTTTGATTTGAATTTTATTTTTTAAGTCACAAATTTAATTTACTTTAGGTTGTGTTTTAATTTCTTTGTTACTGTAAAATTGTCCAATTATAAGTAATAAATTGTACTCTGAAATAATAGAAAATAGATTAATTCTTATTTATACTTTGGTCCAACTATTCTGCAAGTGAGAAACGTAGGCCATCTAGCGGTGACACTAAGAACTAACTTTTGAATAAACAAAGGCTATTGATTAATAACTTGTCAGTCCCATAATTCTTTAATACTTACGGCAATACGCGTTTCCATCCCCTGACAAAATATCCTACAGACAAAATATTTACTTCATGAAATTGATTAACGGATTGAGTTTCAATTATTATAATTCCGGTTGACCATATTTGACACATTTTTATAATAATAATTCATATTGAACTGTTAAATTAATAAATTTTGACTGATTTTGTGATTATAGTTGAGTTATTATTTTTGAGCAAGCTTATGTGTTAGTCTAATGTCAAATAAACACACACAAAAACCATGATGAAAAGGCACAACACGGTAAAAACCTTATGTGTCTGGAAGTTTGTGTGGTAGGATATTTTATCAAGGGAAATTTATGTAAAGAGCATATCTTTGTCTTGAAATTATTTTGCTTGGGATATTTAGTCGGGAGATATTTTGTCTGTAGGATGTTTTTTCGGGGAATGAAAACGCGCGGAAGCCATCTAGCGGTGACACTGAGAACTAACTTTCGAATAAACAAAGGCTATTTATTAATAACTTGTCAGTCCAATAATTCCTCAACACTTACTAAGATTTCTTAATCATGAAAGCTATTTCTCTAGCACAGTACAAAATCTTGACATTCGACAGCCTTCAATTTAGTTTCGAACAATCAATAATAATCTATAATTATAAATATTTTACTCACCCTCTTCATAAAAGTAGGATGTAGGTGGAATTGTTATTTTATAATAAAGATAACTCAGACACACCTAGTAGTGAAAGGTCTGTCGGATATGCCACTAAAGAGGTTAGCTTGGTCAAGATCCATTCTCGAGTTCACGTTCAGGTGACCTAGGCTTGGTCGTACGTTTATTTCGCACGCGAGCCATTTCGTCGGAAATTAATATAAAACATAAATATTATTTATCTCTGCTGACATGTACATTCTCTCTTTACATCATTGCTAATAGAATCGCATAAAAATAAAAAAAAATAAAAAAAAAACAAAAACAATATCAAGAATATTAACAATATTTTTTATTTCTCTTTCAGAATTTCCAAGAGCATCGCATAGATGGCGCCTCGCTGCCTCTTCTGTCGGAAGAACACTTGACGGGGCCAATAGGAATGAAGCTAGGCCCGGCATTGAAGCTCCGCGCCATGTTAGCAAGGAAGTTGGGCGCCTGTACAGTGTGTCTTCATTGCGCCCACTGCCACCAGACGCCGTTGCCGGTTCTTAATGCGACGGCGAACGCGACTAATAGCGCGGCAAATAATGTCAGTGCTGGCAACATCAACGCTACCGCTGGCAACACGACTGCTGGGGCAATTTCGATGCAAACGACAGCTGGGAGGCGCCCCAGCAGCACTGGAAATTGACAAACAATGGCGGAGACTCCTGGATTTATCAGCGTCGACCCGAATCGCGCGCTCAGGATCGAGAGACGGATTTCTCGGCCTGTCAGAAAGCCAGATATCGTTTTCAAAAAGCCTATTAAACAATAATAATAATAACAATAAGGATTGTTGTTGTTGTTTTTGTTTTTGTTAAGGAGACTCCGCCCAATTCAGTACCTAATTTAGTTGTTATTATTGATAATTTAATTCTATTGGTTAATGTTATTGTAATGTTAATGTTGAGAAGTTAAGAAAGTGTGAGTGCCTTTAGTAAGGGATTATTAACAAGAGTTATACATAAATTAATAAAAAAATATATATATCAATATTATATATTGTCAAACTAGAAACTTGTTGATTTAAGAAAAAAAACTTTTCTTTGAATTCGATTATTGACCTCTTAGATAAAAAATGGGAATAAATTTTATGTCTGATAAGATTTTTCAGAATTTATTTCTTGGTTTTGCCGCTAGATGGCTTACGGCTCTCGTATCCAGAAAAATTTAACCAGAGTATATAGTAAGGTGGCGAATGAAACCTGACTACTTGCTATTCTAGTTTATTATGAAAATATGTTTGTTTATTATGTTTACTATGTTTCAAGACCCTTTCATAAAAATTAGCATGATAAAATAAATTTTTAAAGAAAATAATAAAATTTTTTTGGATTAATTTAAATATTAATTCAGAAGATAAACATTTTTTTTTTAATTAATAAAATTTCGTCCTGAATCGATTTTGTTTTCAATTGTAATTTTTTTCACTTTTATGAAAGGATATTAAAATTTTTATATCAATTTTTTGATTAAATTATTTACGTCATTTATATTTTTGATGAAAAACGATAGACAGTTGGATTTAATAAGATTTTTGGTAGAAGTTAAGTCTTGTTTTCGCCGCTAGATGGCATACGGCTCTCGCTTTCAGAAAAATCTTATCAGAGTATATAAAAAGAAAGCGCAAAAGAAACAAACTATTTTTTATCTTCGAGCTTATTATAAAAATATGGTAGTTTATATTATTTCAAGAGCCCACGACAATAATCAACTTGATAAAAAATTGTTTCAAGGGTCGCTCAAGATTTTTCAAATTTTTAAAGTACAGTACTTAAAATGTTTTCTCTTAACTTGTCAATATTAATATCGACGAACTTTAAATTTTGTTTTTACACAGTAAAAAATTTTGTGTCAATGCATCAAAAAATTTTGTGTTAAAAATTTTTATGTTAAATATTTAACACTTTTTTATATTAAATATTTAACACTTTTTTGTGTTAATTTACTATTTTTTTACGTTAATTTAACAAAATAAATGTTAAATTTACACATAAAAGTGTTATATACTTAACACAAAAATTTTTAACAAAAAATAACGTAAAATTTTTTACTGTGTATCAAGTTGACACACTGAACAATTTAAGGAAACCACCAAAGAAATAAATAAAAGTCTTAAAAAAACTAATTACCCCTGTATTGTTAATTTCAAATTATTTATCCGGCATCTGCAAAAAATTTTAAATATCTTTAGCGACTTCTAAAGATGAAAATTTTAAATTTCAATTTTCAAAATTCGCATAATTTTTAACCTATCAAATAGTCTGACGATAAAAAGATATTAAACGCATAAAAAATTCAATTTTTGAAATGAATTTCTAAAAATCTTGAGCGAACCTTAAAAAAATTTTTACGGTTTCAATTTTCGTACGAAACTTTTAAAACAAATTTTCGTATAAAACTCGAAAAATAAAAATAGTTTCTTGTGCTACCCTGATCGAAATTTTTTCTTTAACAAATTTTTTGCTTTATCAGTGCAGTGATCACTGAATTTAGATGATGCTCAACCATCGAGTTATTTATTCAATCGTAAAGATTCATTGAGTGAAAAAACGTGCAATTTTCATTCAAAATTTTTTTGTGAACTATCAACATAAAAAAAAACGATTAAATAAATATTTAAAAAATTAAAAAAAACGTCCTACGAAAATAACGTGCAATAATAATATGTTATTTTGAATAATAATTAATTATAACACTACAAATAATGTTAGCGTTAAGAAATACGTATTTGCTCAAATCGTTATTTCTTT
Organism: Cotesia vestalis; assembly: GCA_000956155.1. Classification (NCBI taxonomy): domain Eukaryota; kingdom Metazoa; phylum Arthropoda; class Insecta; order Hymenoptera; family Braconidae; genus Cotesia; species Cotesia vestalis. Next base: position 21,327 of record JZSA01001694.1, on the reverse strand, counting down.
TTATATATTTTAATAAAGGTTTTTATATTATTAAATAGTTATACTCTTTAAATCCATAACATAAATGATAAATTATATTTTTTTTAATAATATTACGCATAATTATAAATCATAATTTATAATTAATTGATCGATTAGTCAATTAATGGTTGAATTAATTACAGATAATTAATAATAAAAAAATAATAATGAATAATAAAATAAAATATGACAATAATTAATTAAAACATGTCTGATTTAAAAAATAGTTATCTGTAAAAATTAGCGCATATATTTTTTCAGTTGTAACATTTATTATTTATTATATTAAAGTATAATGTATTTATAAAAAATTAATTTAGTTCATTAATGTAAAAAGTAATGAGCCTAAGATTAATATTTATATCTAAATGTCGCACACGGAAGACAGTATTTGTTTTTTTTTTTTTTTTTTTTTTTTTTTTTTTATTTTATTGAATTTGGTAATTTTCAATTACATTATTTTAATGTTATTTTTAAACAAAACGCGTGCGAATATTGACGGCTTTTACTTAATAATAAATATCTATTAATTATTAATTATTAATTTTTGATTATTAATTATTGAGAAGAAACAATCATATGTAAATACGTCACTTATAAATTTATTTATGGAAATATTACAAAATAAAAATTTAAGTATTTTAGTTCGTAGATGGTAACGTAGATTTACATTACATTATTTAGTTTTACAAATTTAATATTTAACAGTCAAAGTACGGATAAGAAGCACTTATAATAAGATAATATTTTGTATAGTATAAATATAAATATTATTAATAATTCTCACAAATAAACTTTGTTTTGAAAATAAATTTTTAAGAATACTGCAGTTTTGTGATACTTTTAAACTTTCTTCTCTTTAAATCTCTTTCATATTCATCTTTTTTTGGTTTTGTTCATATTTATATTGATTAATAAAAGATATTCATGTAAATAAATTTGTTTTTACATTTTTATTATTCCAATTTTGCCTGTCAAAAAAAGATTAACATTAATAAAGATAATTTTTTTTTCAGTTCGGCTACCCAATTTTAAAACATAGTAACTGCAAAATTTTTATACCTGATTTTTTTCAGTATTGCTGCATTTCTTATAACTTTTAGACCTTAATTTCAAGTAATTTTTCTTAAAAATATTTATATTCGAGTATTTTCCACTCATAAATCAAATTTTTTATCAATTTAGCGTGCAAACTTTTTTTTAATAAGAAAAATTTTTAAAAATCTTAAAATTGTCAGTTACTCATTTGAAATTGGGCAGCCGAGTTTTTACTATGATGTACTATATAAGTGGCTATATCTCCAGAAATATTGATAATAGACCTATGGTATATAAACGTTTTGAATAAAAAATTTAATATTGCTGCATTTCTTATAACTTTTTGACCTCAATTTCAAGTAATTTTTCTTAAAAATATTCATATTCGAGTATTTTCCATTCATAAATCAAATTTTTTATCAATTTAGCGTGCAAACTTTTTTTTAATAAGAAAAATTTTTAAAAATCTTAAAATTGTCAGTTACTGTTTTAAAATTGGGCAGCCGAGTTTTTACTATGATGTACTATATAAGTGGCTATATCTCCGGAAATATTGAGAATAGACCTATGGTATATAAACGTTTTGAATAGAAATTTTAATAAGCTTCAATTTTTTTCCTTATAATTTTTCCTAAAATCAATATTTTAGGAGTTATAGCTAATGCAATAGTGATTAGATAACTATTTTCCTATTTTTCCCATGTAAGCACTACTTGAATGACCTTAGGTGGCTACATCTTCGAGAATATTGAAGGTAGACCAATAGTATACAGACGTTTTTTGTAGAAAATTTATTCGTGTAGATGACGATTTAGTATTTCATAAAAAATTATCTAATAATAATAGTAGTATCCAAAAACTCACGTTGATATGAACCGCGACAACATAATCTTCCTCAGCCATCCCAATACTGACATTAGCAAATCCATCAGCATCAATAACTAATTTCTTCCCTGTGCAGGAATTTCTTTCAAGATTTCCGGAAATAACATCGCAATAAACACCCTCAGGGAGACAAGTCTTGAACCGCTGATTAAGATCAAATTGATCCGCATTAATAGCAACAAAAGCACGGCTGCCTCTCGAGAAGGCAATTTGATTATTCCAGTTGTCCCACCACTCGCAGATCGGTTCCTTCGCAGCCACATTGCGGAACTCCACCATATTAACAATCTGACGCCATCTATGCTCGCAGATCCAACCATTAGCGCACCCATTTGTGTTGTTATTTTCCTCCAAAGGTGACAGCAAATTGCCCAAATAATCTGCAGGAGGACCTTGGTCAGAATTTTTAAAAGAAAAAGAGCTCATAATTCGGGGCTTTCCGTAAGGATACGCCAGCATGAAAGCCACTGCCATCTTGTAGAACCGAGGTTCTTTGTGAGTTAACACACCAGGGTGGCGCTGGGTGTCGTGATTGTCGATAAAAATAAGCGCGTCCTTGTCGGCAAGGAGTCCCCACTCCTCACCAATGTTCTTGAACCATTTGAGTGACTTTTCACCGCGGATTCCGTTAGTTACTTCTAAGCCGTATCTGAATTCTGTGACGGCGCCAAGAGAGTTGTACTCGTGCTTTGATATGACTTCACTACCCATGTCGATAACTTCTTGGTAGATGTAAGGTCTCGTTTGAGGGAGAAAGCCGTGATTGATGCTGAGGTTATGCAGGCGAGAGTAAATTACTGAGAGGTCTCCTGGCCAGATGTGTTTCGCTGCGTCAACTCTAGATAAAAAAAAATTACATCGATGAAATGATATTTTACTTTAAATAAGCTTCATCAACGGTTAAAAAAGTATTCTGGTATAGAAGCTTAAATTTGAGGTAATTTTTTGAGTTCTGAAAAAAAAAGGCAGTCAATATTTTTACTATTCATTTTTTTATAAAGATATTAATTAATATTTCAAAAACATATTAAGAAAACGGTTGATTTTTTTTTATTTTTTTTTTAAATTTCTCAAAATCTACCGGTTTGAATCAGTCTAAATTGTATTCAAAATCTAAGTATGGTCAAGCCCTTTCGAATGGCATCAACTGCGATGAAATCGGTGAAGCAGTCCAAAAATTATAAGAGGGTCACATACATACATATACACATACATACAGAATTTTGATCTCAAAATCACATATAAATTATATTTTTGAGCTCTTCGACCTCAAAAACGTCATAACTGCAATTTTAAGCGTTTATATATGGAATTAGCGGGAAGTTTCAGGGATGGCTTTTAGGGTCAAAAAGACCTTTTTCCAGATTTTTTAGGGTGGCGCTGGGTGTCGTGATTGTCGATAAAAATAAGCGCGTCCTTGTCGGCAAGGAGTCCCCACTCCTCACCAATGTTCTTGAACCATTTGAGAGACTTTTCACCGCGGATTCCGTTAGTTACTTCTAAGCCGTATCTGAATTCTGTGACGGCGCCAAGAGAGTTGTACTCGTGCTTTGATATGACTTCACTACCCATGTCGATAACTTCTTGGTAGATGTAAGGTCTCGTTTGAGGGAGGAAGCCGTGATTGATGCTGAGGTTATGCAGGCGAGAGTAAATTACTGAGAGGTCTCCTGGCCAGATGTGTTTCGCTGCGTCAACTCTAGATAAAAAAAAATTACATCGATGAAATGATATTTTACTTTAAATAAGCTTCATCAACGGTTAAAAAAGTATTCTGGTATAGAAGCTTAAATTTGAGGTAATTTTTTGAGTTCTGAAAAAAAAAGGCAGTCAATATTTTTACTATTCATTTTTTTATAAAGATATTAATTAATATTTCAAAAACATATTAAGAAAACGGTTGACACTTAAGGCCATTTCTGCAACTTCCAGCTAATTCCATACTCGAGTGCTCAAAATTGCACTCATGCGTTTTTCGAGCTCAAAAATAAAATTTATGTGTTGTTTTAAGCTCTCCGAGCTCAAAGAGATTGCTTTTCTATGCTTTTGAGTTCTTCGAGATCAAAAGTCTGATAAAGATTTAATTTTGACAAAGGTGTTCTCAATTAAACACTATTTTTATAATTTTTAAATCGCAATTACTTCTGAATAAATCAACCGATTTTCACGCGGTTGGTGGCATTCAACGCAGTTTTTGAAACGTTATGAAGAATCTTTGAATTTAAATTGATCGAACAAGAAATTTCAAAGTAATTCTTTCGACAACGATAACTCACGAACGAATCAACCGATTTTGATCGGTCTGGCGGCAATTGACAAAATTTTATGATAAGAGGAGCTGATTAGTTTTTGAAATCGATCAGTAGAGCCGTTTAAAACTTATTTCGAAAAAACCATATTTAAAAAAATTTTTTTTTTTAATTTTTTTTTGAGATTTCTCAAAATCTACCGGTTTGAATCTGTCTAAATTGTATTCAAAATTTAAGTTTGGTCAAGCCCATTTCGAATGGCGCCAACTGCGATGAAATCGGTGAAGCAGTCCAAAAGTTATAAGAGGGTCACATACATACATATACACACACATACAGACTTTTGATCTCAAAATCACACATAAATTATATTTTTGAGCTTTTCGACCTCAAAAACGTCATAACTGCAATTTTAAGCGATTATATATGGAATTAGCGGGAAGTTTCAGGGATGACCTTTAGGGTCAAAAAAGCCTTTTTCCAGATTTTTTTCTATGTAATAAAGCTTTGTTTATATTAATATAATTTATTTGAAACAAAAAAATCATTTATTAAACTGTAACAAATAATATTGATGCGTAAAAATATTTTTTTCTCCCAAATAAATGACTAAAAATTTTATTACTATAGTATATTACATTCCTTGGGAAGGAAAATAAGAAAAGCCTCAGATCACATGTAATTGTTGGCCGAGGCGAAGCCGAGGTCAACAAATATGTGATCTGAGGTTTTCTTTTTTACTTCTTAACGGCTGTATACTTTTTTTTTGTCCGACGAAGGCGGACAGCGGCAACTTTGTTTAGAGCAGCGGGACGAAAATTGCCACTTTCCGCCCGGAGGGCAAAAAAATCAGTTTAATACTCCATACTAAATGCTTCTATCAGGATACAAAGAGAAAATTTCTAGCTAAAACATGGTTATAATTACTATGTTTAATAGCAATTCTAACTTTGTTTATAGGAATTGTAACTATGTTAGCATAGCAAAAAATACTTATCTTTGTTTCTCTGTGTATAAATGTCCACTAACCTGATTCCAGCGACCCCAGCATCGATGATTTTATTAAGAAACTCGACAATTTTCCCTCTAACATACTCCTCTTTCTGATCAAGATCATGCAATCCCACCAATTCACAATTCCTCACTTGGAAAGGGTCATTCCAGTTGTCTATGGAACATGGTACATGAAAATCGCTATTATTATACGGCACTGCGCTGTAATTTCTAGCCCCCAAGTCAGCTATGGAATTTCCTGTACCACTTGCAGTTTTTCTCTCCATAAGATTTTCCGGATTCGCAGACATGTGTTTTATTATCACGTCAACATAAATTTTCACTCCAGCTTTGTTGCAGCGCGTGACCATATCTCGGAACTGAGTCTCGTTTCCAGAGCGCGTCGTCCATTGGTACGAAATTGGCTGGTAGCGCTCCCACCAAGGACGCTTCGGAACTACTACATTCTCTTGTACCGGCGATACCTAGTTACATTGATGTTTATTTAAAACAATGCATCGACAGAAAAATTTATGAACTGTTGATTCAAAAGATAATGAATTTACTGTCATTAATTCAATTATAAATTTATTATTATTTATTGGAAAACAATTTATTAATTTTGAAACATAAATGAATATTTTTCAACTATTATTAAACATATATTATCAATTAAAAAGAAAATTTCTTTTGCTGTAAAAAAATTGCTAAATAAATATCAATTTTGAAATATTGTTATTAATTTCAAGTAACAAATAGCCAAAAAATTGAAAAATTATTTTTTTTTCGCACTTATTTGCAAAAAAAAATAAAAAAAGGAAAAATCAGTATTTTAACATTATAATACTCTTGTTTATACTTAATCAAGTTTATTGAATTTTAACAAATCCTTCAATTAGTGTATAGAAAAAAAAATAATTTTGTCTGAGATTCAAATCCAGGATCTCTGGAAATTTTTTTGTGGAATTAAATACCCAAATTTTGTAATTCCAAATGGAAGAAGTGTAATCATCAAGTGGAAGTTTTTAGAACGACTGCTTTTATCCGATTTATTTAAAATTTTTCTGTTAATGCATTAAATTTTTCATTAAAAAATTTGATAAAAAAAAATAATAATAAGAATAATGATGATAATGATAATAATAACAACAATAGTGATGTAAATGGTTACCTGAACACCGGCATAACCCTTGGGCCCCAGAAAACGTTCACACTCGACCGCAATATCCGACCACGTCCATTCAAACAGATGTACCATAACATCATGTCCAGGAGTGTAATTGGGATTCTTAAAGGCACTATCATCCGCTAAAACAACTGCCACAATAATGCTGGATGTTAAGCTCAGCACAATAATCACACGTGCGTGCATGCTGAAGAAAAATTCACTCGATGAAGAGTAAAATACCTCTGTAATGTGTCTTTGTGGTCACCCTGAGCCAAAGGACGTTTTATCCAAGATACAAGACCAAAGACCAAAGACGCTATCGTTCATCCGATACAAATAACTTTTATTATCAGTCACCACGCCTTTTATATCTTATTCAATACAATAATCATGTCCCGTTATCTTGAGCACTTACCGCTGAATACAATAATGCGCTGTAATTACAGGTTACTTCGCAATTTTCAATTCAGTGCAGAAATAATTAAAAAAAAAAATCTAAGATTGTGTAACGAATTTTAATTTAAACGGAATTAGTTAATTCTGATTTTTTTATAAAGCGATAATACAGCAAAACCATATAAATAAGTTACTCAAGAAAAATTCGACTCTCATATATACTTCGGTAAAATCTTTGTGCTAGCGAGAACTTAAGTGCATCAAGCGAAAAAACTCAGAACTAACTTTAAAAATCTCTAAAAAATTTTCTCAATTCGATGCAAAAGAAAGAGAAAAAGATTTTAAAAATAAGTTCTTAGATTATATTGATACTTTAGGTTTCTATTATTCAAACAAATATTTCAATTGGTTATCAATTGATTAGACAGCAAAATTATTTTCTTATCAGGTAAATAGACAAAAAGTTCTGTCCTAATATATACTTTGCTAAAATATTTCTGCTAGCGAGAATTTCATGCCACCTGGCGGCGAAGCCGAGAACTAACTTTAAAAATTATTAAAAAATTCTTAAATTTTAATCATTATCCCCCAAAAAAATTAAAATAATTGTTTTCAAAAAATTTCAATTAAAAATTCATATAAACTTAAGACTCTTCTGTCTTTTTCTCATCTTTGTGATGTTCATCATTATGATGTTCATGATTATCATCTTCATTTTCGAGTTCCGAGTAACTTATCTCGTCATCCTCGCCTTTTTTCCGAAACATATACACGAGATACCCGGCGCCTATGAAAATCACCATGGTGCCAATGAACACACCAATCCACATTATAATATTTTTCCAGGCCTCCGTTAGTCCTAACGCATCGGCAATATCACGCGGAGTATCACCAGCAATTTTAGCAAACGCCTCCCACAAAGTCGGATTTTCATCACAGCGGGGTCTTACGGTTTCAGACAGCTCTTCAATATTGACATATTGTAACGAATTGTGATGTGCAGAAGGGTTGCAAGCTACACACGCAGTTTCTGTCTTCTCTTTTTCATCGAGCAAGTCACAAAAATTGGTGAATGTCAATAATGTTCTCTTATCTCTGCAGAATCGATCCATTTTCTCTTCTAAGCCCGATCTTTCGATAAATTTCTCAATTTCCTTGTTCGTGATGGTATTGTTCTCAATTTTCTTGATTGTTTCTCCAATAATATTCTTCTCCTCTCCATCTGGCAAATCATCAATCAAATAGGATTTGAAATCATTTAACAATTGAGTGGGCTTGGATGTCTTAAGATACCTAATCACCAGGTTTAAGTTAGGTATGAGTTTATCCATTATTGCAGAATCGCAATGGGGAATTCGATGGGGATGATCCCCGTAAGCACAAGAGCGATTGTTCAACTTGCACCCTCTTTATATCAGGAACTGGAAAGTCATCTAGTCTCTTTAGGCTGATAAGTTCAGGTACTTCAAGATCCCTTACAAATTTCGATCTTGCGGCCTTAAAAGTTGACACAATTCCCTCGCCTGCTGATGTAATACCCTTGGATACAGATTTTCTGAACTCTCCGAAGGCAGCACGGATTTTTATTTTCATTTTTAAATTTCCAATCGATTCAGTAAATTAATTTTCGAATTTTATATTGTTCGATTGTTCTATAATACATTTAAGGTAGGAGGTAATCATTGATTAATATCAATTGTCGCTATCGTGTTTTGTTGTTTTTATTGTATGACAATTGGCGTTTTGGCTGTTTAGATCATTGGTCGATTGATAATGAGCCCATTGAAAATTAATTAATCAATGATGGTTGGTTTTAGATATTAGATTAGAGAGAAATTACTTTTGTAGAAGTTAGATCCTGGTTTCGCCGCTAGATGGCTACGTCTTTTCGCTTCCAGATAAATCATATCTACATTAATATATTAGGTGAATTTTTTTTAGAAATAGACTTTTAGTTCCATCCACAGTAAAAGCATTATTTTGCTAAAATTGACAAAAGTATCGCATTTTCCTCTCTGGTTGTATTTTTCCATTGATTGTTTTGTATTTAAGCCCACTACTATGTTAACATTTTCTTTTCTTCTTTACCCGCCAACAGTAATATCAAATATGGCTATTCTACTACTAAGACACGAAATTTCAAGTCTTAAATCAATTCTTTGAACCTTTTGCTTCCAAAGTTTAATATTCAAGCCTTACCTAGCAAACGCAAAGGCGCGTATTCTAGTTATGGTTGTGTACACTGTATAAGTGTGCGGGAAAGTAGACGGAGTCAAATTTTCCAACTGATTGACCGGGCGGAAATGAAAATTAACTACTATAAATGTATAAGATTCATAAAATGTATATGTTTGCCACTACCACCACAAATCAAACTATCAAGCATAATGAGACTAATTCTACCGCCTGCGCATACGAAATAACCACTTATGAAAAGCAGCCTGTCGATCATACGTTCAACTTTGTGCAATTACAAACCATAACTGCGTGTATTATTTATATTATTTATAGTTATCTATCACTTTAATTAAAATTAAAAAAAAAAAGGTGTTAAAAATTTACGTGAACAATGAATGAATTAACGAGACATTGTAAAATTTTTTGATAACTAATATAGTTAAGCTAATTACAATATTTCTTTGTAAATGAATAATTTTTCTCTATTGAACTTTGAAAGTAATCGTTACAAAATATATTGTTCGATACATATGTCCCAACTGAGGCATTCACAGGGCTTAATTGAGACACTCGCCAGAAGAAACGGCACGTTTACAACGAGACCGATTACGCTTACCCCTACTCGGCTAGCAGCTTGTGGGGGAAATCTGCGTACTCGGCCCCATTATAAACGCACCGTTTTTTAGGTTCGTGTCTAAATTTTTAAGCCCTGGGAATGCCTCACTTCGTACATTTGTATCGAAAATTTCTATTACCATCATAATAATTTTTTCCAAGATTAAAAATAGTTAAGAAAAAAATTGCATAGTTGTAAAGAATTTTAAGGAGCTAAATAAAACTAAAAAAGAAAAAAAACATTTTACCATTTTATAAAAATTCAGAAAAAAAATTTTTTCGTTGCTCATTCTACCCCTTTTAGTAGTTCAATTTTTTATTTTCTATCTTTATTAGGATATTGCTGTATCGATGCAGCATTATTTCCATGTTTTATGATAAAAAACATTATTTTTAAATTGTTTTACTAAAGAAAGAAAAATTTCAACTCAAGCCTAGCGATTCTCAATTAAAAATAAAAAACATTTAAACTAATTTATTTATCATAGATTTTATTGCAGCAGCTGAATACATTGTTAAAGTCAAACAATTTTTCTACAACCTTACCTAGTTATTAATCTAATGATTTATTAACCAAAAATCAATCACTGGAGCTGAAAAAACAATCACCAATTAACAAACCTTAATCTTTAATCTCTAACCTTTAAATCCTCAAGTCTTACCTTTGACTGGCGGCCAATGTGGATCGCAAGAACGCCATCTTCCGCGTTGGCTGGTATGTCAACAAAAGCGACTCCATTTTTACCGACTTCGACTGTTTTCCCAGTGCACTTATTGTTCTTAACCTTCCCGGTAATCACGTCACAGTATTTGCCAGCAGGAAGACCAGTCACCAAACTTTGTTTCAAGTCCTCATCATCATTATTCAGCGCTATAAAGGCATTTGATCCTCGAGAGAACGCTATCTGGTCCCCGTCATTGTCCCACCAATTGTTAATGGGGTCGTTCTTGGCCACCAGACGGAACACGACCATTTGTTGGATTTGGTGCCAGCGATGTTCGCAAACCCAACCATTTTTACAAGTTCCAGTTTTCGGATCGATTTCTGGAGACAATATGGTCCCGCTTTTATCGGCTGGTGGTCCAATGCTTGGATCGGTGAAGTTGAAAGAACTCATCACTCTTGTAGTTCCATAGGGATGCGCTAATTCGAACGCTGTCGCCATCTAAATTACCAATTTTGAGATGGCTTTAGAAAATCAGTAGTTGCTAAGCAACAATTACTTGGCAATAGGTACTAAGCTCCGGTTGCTAAGAAACAGTTGCTGAGTATCAGTTGCTAATCAATGATTGATAAGCCATTTTTGATATAAAATCGTATGAATGATATTTCATAAAATTATACATAATTTTGATAACCATTCCGAGGGTAACAAATTTCGAAAAAGCATTACCGTCAAAAAAAAAAAGTAAATTTAAGCTATGAAATGTAAAATCTCGCTAACAAAACTGAAAAAAAGTTTTTTGTTTGTCTATTTACGTTTTAAGCATGTGTAGTTATTTGAATAGTTATAAAATTACTTATTTTCACCCATTATACTGCGAAAATTACTGAACCGATCGGAATAATACTTATACCATAAGATGCAGCGTGTTTCGGAGAAGGTTTTAGTGTATGATATTAGGGTGACCCAAAATTCAATTTCCGTGGAGAACCTTTTAAAATCGGAACTTTGAGTTCTGCTTTTAACAGGAGCTGTGTTTATACATTTTCTGAGATATTTTGGGGTGAGAGATTTATTTAATTTTTATAGAATTTTTTAACAGAATCTTGTAAGCTATTAACATACGTTTTTAACGCCCATTACGTTCAAATGACGATTTTAAAGATCAATACATTGATCTTACGTTTTCAACGTCTAATACGCTCAACCTACGATTTGAATGATCAACACATTGAATCTACGATTTAAATTTCGACTCGGGTGTTCATCAATGTTTGTGAGGCAACTATTGCTGAGTAACAGTCGCTAAAAGCGTTGCTAGAGTTTTTTGGGTCACTAATTATATTATTAAAATTACTGGGCAACGGTCGATAGGGGTATTGCTAAAGGGGAATATTCTGCATAGTAGGCATAAATATACATTGAATTTTTCGACACAAATGTACTTATTAATTCAATATGTACACTCTGTATCTATTTGCTGATAAGATATTGTACCTTGTACTGCTTGGGTAATTTGTAGGTCAAAATCGTAGCACCTCCCGCTCCATGGCCTCGTTGATTATCGTGATTATCGATCATGACCAAGGCATCTTCCGAGGGTAGGAGTCCCCAGCCATTGCCCCAGTTCTTCAAAAACTTCAGCGGTTCGTTTCCCCGAAAGATATTGCCCAAAACGATTCCAAAGGTGAATTCGATCACTCTACCTAGTGAGGTGTACTCCCCCTTTTTGACAGCTTCGCCGCCAAGATCGATGACTTCTTGATAGATAAACGGCCGGGATTTTGCGGGGAATCCATGAGCAACATTCAAATTCTTCAATCGCGAGTAAATGACCTTGAGATCTTCCGGCCACATGTGCTTGGCGGCGTCCACTCTAGATGATATCATCAAGGCAAATAACAGCTTATAGATCAACAAATCATGAATGAGAAATCTTGGATGAAAAATAATGAAATTTGATAATTAACCTGATTCCAGCAACTCCTAGGTCGATGATCCGGTTGACAAACTCGACGATCTTGCTCCTGACGTGCTCTTTACTTTGGTCCAAGTCGTGAAGTCCCGACAACTCGCAGTTTCTCACTTCGGTGGCGTTATTGTAGTTGTGTATGGAACAAACGGGCTGGTGAAAATCCGCAAAAGAGAATGGAACCGCGGGATAGGACCTTGAAGAGGTGTTCGCAGTGGATCCTCCGGTTCCTACAGCTGGATTTGCGTCTCCAGACATGTGGTTCACTACGATGTCTACATAGATTCGCACGTCTACGGCGTTGCAGCGTTTTACCATGCTAGCGAAGGATGATTCGTTTCCGGAACGGGAGTTTATTTTGAAGGACAGAGGTTGGTAGCGCTCGTACCACGGTCGATTTGGCAAGATTAAGTTTTCGTTAATTGGTGAGACCTTAAAATGTTCGGAAAAAATTGCGCATCCTGATTTTAAAACAGGATTTTATATCTTTCAAAATGTCCAAAATCAATCCGAGTCGAAATTTTAATAGTAGGTTCAACGTATTGAACGAAATAGCAAATCGCAACATGCAAGTAGTAAATCGCAACAAGCAAGTAGCAAATCACAACAAGCAAGTAACAAATTTACTACGAATTACCACTTCCTACTCCACTGAGATGCTAACAGATGCTAACAGAAGAAGAGGAAAGTGAGGTGGACCAAGAATTCCGCTGTCCATCTTACAGCAACAAAGAAAGTATATTTCGAATGTATTTGATCTGAAATTTGTGATAAATTACAAGAAATCACAACACGAGCAAGTAGCAAATCACAACAAGCAAGTAGCAAATCGCAACAAGCAGCAAGTCACAACAAGCAAGTGACAAATTTACTACGAACTACCACTTCCTACTCCACTGAGATGTTAATACTTTGGATACGTTCAACATACGTTTTTAACGCCCATTACGTTCAAATGACGATTTTAAAGATCAATACATTGATCTTACGTTTTCAACGTCTAATACGCTCAACCTACGATTTGAATGATCAACACATTGAATCTACGATTTAAATTTCGACTCGGGTGTTCATCAATGTTTGTGAGGCAACTATTGCTGAGTAACAGTCGCTAAAAGCGTTGCTAGAGTTTTTTGGGTCACTAATTATATTATTAAAATTACTGGGCAACGGTCGATAGGGGTATTGCTAAAGGGGAATATTCTGCATAGTAGGCATAAATATACATTGAATTTTTCGACACAAATGTACTTATTAATTCAATATGTACACTCTGTATCTATTTGCTGATAAGATATTGTACCTTGTACTGCTTGGGTAATTTGTAGGTCAAAATCGTAGCACCTCCCGCTCCATGGCCTCGTTGATTATCGTGATTATCGATCATGACCAAGGCATCTTCCGAGGGTAGGAGTCCCCAACCGTTGCCCCAGTTCTTCAAAAACTTCAGCGGTTCGTTTCCCCGAAAGATATTGCCCAAAACGATTCCAAAGGTGAATTCGATCACTCTACCTAGTGAGGTGTACTCCCCCTTTTTGACAGCTTCGCCGCCAAGATCGATGACTTCTTGATAGATAAACGGCCGGGATTTTGCGGGGAATCCATGAGCAACATTCAAATTCTTCAATCGCGAGTAAATGACCTTGAGATCTTCCGGCCACATGTGCTTGGCGGCGTCCACTCTAGATGATATCATCAAGGCAAATAACAGCTTATAGATCAACAAATCATGAATGAGAAATCTTGGATGAAAAATAATGAAATTTGATAATTAACCTGATTCCAGCAACTCCTAGGTCGATGATCCGGTTGACAAACTCGACGATCTTGCTCCTGACGTGCTCTTTACTTTGGTCCAAGTCGTGAAGTCCCGACAACTCGCAGTTTCTCACTTCGGTGGCGTTATTGTAGTTGTGTATGGAACAAACGGGCTGGTGAAAATCCGCAAAAGAGAATGGAACCGCGGGATAGGACCTTGAAGAGGTATTCGCAGTGGATCCTCCGGTTCCTACGGCTGGATTTGCGTCTCCAGACATGTGGTTCACTACGATGTCTACATAGATTCGCACGTCTACGGCGTTGCAGCGTTTTACCATGCTAGCGAAGGATGATTCGTTTCCGGAACGGGAGTTTATTTTGAAGGACAGAGGCTGGTAGCGCTCGTACCACGGTCGATTTGGCAAGATTAAGTTTTCGTTAATTGGTGAGACCTTAAAATGTTCGGAAAAAATTTATCCATCTATTAAATTGAGGGAATAAGGAAAATACTCCGGCGTATTTATATAATATAATTATTTTTTTTTTAATTAAATTTAGTATCGTTGAAAAGGTCGCGACCTCAATATATGACTTTTCAGTGTTTCATAGGCTTTTCCGCAATAGTTTATTTATTACGATAAGTTATCGGAGTAATTATTGGTAAACCAAGCTACCTTCGTGAGTTGTTTATTGAAGACGTTGATGTGAGACGTTCAGATCGATTAGCAGTTAAAAGGAATCATATAAACTTTAAAATACCAAATTTTTCAACTATAAATTATGAGTATTCTTTTGTCATTACTGCTATTCGCTTGTGGCATGATTTACCACCTGACATAATAAATGTTTCTAGTCTTGAGTTATTTAAAAACAAAATCTTTGATCATCTGTTAAACTTAGATGCTTAAATATGCAAATGAATATATTATGTGATCTTATCAGATAAATCTAAAATTCAATTAATAAATCTTGTTGTAAATCTATAGTTTTCTATGTATTTTTTTGAGCGATCTTTAGCTAATTTTATGTTATATCAATTATAATTTAAATTTTGTGATATTAGTTTTTATAACAAATTCTTAATTTATACCTGGTCTATAAGCTGTTGTTTAAATTCTAATTAAGTGTAAGATTATCTTTTCAGTATTTCTATTATTAAATTTTGTAATATTTATTATGATTTTTATTAACATGTTATTTTTATTTGTATTGTAATATTGCCATTTGGCCGATAGGCCTTGGAATAAATAAAGTAATCTAAATCTAAATCTAATTATAAGGAGATTCGAATTTCACGATTAGCAGAATTTGTTTAATTATTTATTTTGTTTTGTACATATTAATAGGGTTATAGGGCAAAAATTAGTTAACATAATTAAGAGACTAAGAAAAATTATGTAACGGAAATACATTTTTAACTTCCCGTTAAGAAAATTGAAAATTTTCAAAAATCGGGAAGTTATTGCTTTTACCCCGTTTTTCGAAAATCGAGTTCGTATCAGATCTCGACGTTTTGAGGTCCTAGAAAGATTCCCTGACTATTCCCGCAGTGATGTCACCATATCTGTATCAATGTATATATGTTAATTTTTTTTTGTGATGAAAGAGCTATGAGACTTGCACTTTTAGATTTTCCAAACTTTTTTTTAATTTGTCAGCAAAGCATTGAGACAAAGTTTTCTTATTCGTAATCCGTAAATCTCGGCAGTTATACACTGTAAGAAAAAACCGGACTAAGTCTAAGCGGTGTAGGTGTTAAAATTTGCTGTGTTAAATTCCAACACCAAACGCGGTGTTAAAATAACACCGCTGCCGGTGTAAATATTTTTTTCCCGTGTTAAAGTAGTGATATAAATTTTCCGGTGTTAAAATATTCTTCGATGTTAAAGATATTTTATTTTGTGAATATTTTTATTCACTTAATTACTACTATTCGACAGTATATTCATTAATTCATAAAACTATTAATTATTGAAATGGTAGGTGTAAAATTGTATAATTTTTCAATAAAGTTCGTATTACATAGGTAACAATTTAAATAACTACAAACCAAAATTAAAATTTGTTCTGGATGATACTCATAGACTTTTAAAATTTTTTTATAACATACATTTTTTTCTTAACTTTTATAGACACAGTTTTATTTATTTCACTAAAAATCAGAAAAATTACTAGGGCCCACAAAAAAAAGTGGTCTTTACTTTAATTGTACCTTCCCATGCTTATGTATTTTGACGGGCTGAATTCAAATCTAAAGTCAGTTTTGCCCGTACATCCTCAAAATTTTGAGTAAAATGCAAAAAACCCCAAAAAAGACAAAAAATTGCGAAAAACTAGTCACAGTGATAAATAAATTTTGTGGACCCGGATCAAGTATGATTTTTATGTATGTCAATTCACTGAATCTGAATATAAACGTTCAATAGCCCCTTGAGCCGTTGAAATTTGAAAAAATTGCAAAAAACCCAAAAAAATAGCAAGAAATCATGAAAAATCGAAATTATCGAGATGAAAAAAATTTTTTGGATTCAGATTGAATATAATTTTTATGTACTTTGTTCCACTGAATTTGAATCTGAAGTATTTTTTGTGGACCGGTGTAATGAATACTACTTTAATATATTTTCTATTATGCACTGATCAGTGCTGCCAGAGCTCAACTTTCTTATTACCCGCGTAACTAGCCTCGATTACCCGACAGAGAGCTAGGATTTACCCGAATTTTACCCAACCTCAGATAACTCAAGTGCAATCTAATAAAATATTATTTTTTCGCGCCAAATTACAAAAAACATCTACATTTTAACAATTAAATTTAAAAAAATTAAAAATGCATTTTTTTTAAAATCATTTTTAGAAACAAATTTTTCTGTTAAATTAAATTAAAAAATTGTCGGCTAACTTTAATATCATATAAACTATGTGATGATAAATTATATCACCACAACAAAATTTTAATTAAAAAAAAAATCTCATTTTCTTTTTAATTTTGTATTACCCGGTTTTACCCGTTTTTTTAGATTACCCGAGGAATTACCCGCAAAGAGTAAATTTACCTGAAAAACAGGTAATTACTCGCATATTGGCAGCACTGGCACTGATTTAACACCGGTGTTTTGACACCAGAAAAGTATACCGGTACGCCGGTGTTATTTTATTTTAACACCGCGCGGTGTTAAAATGAGTCCATTTTTAACACCGCTATTTTCACAGTATATAGTGACTGTACGTTGCTAATTCTTATTATTTATTATTATTAATATTCATAAAAATTTATGAAAAATCCTTTTTAATAGCAGACCAGACAAATATAAATACTAAAAGAAAAAAAAAACACCTTTTAAATATTTTTTAATTCGTGAGTTTCTGGGAATTGTTATTTAAAAAAAAAAAATCTAGTCTCGTGTAAGTGAACATTTTAATGTAAATTTTTTTATCTATAAGATACTGTAATTTATTATAGTTATTATTAATTATATAATTTAATACCTGAACACCTCCATAACCCATAGGTCCCAAAAACAGTTCGCATTCATCAGCAATGTCATCAAATTTCCACTCAAACAAGTGGACCATCGTATCCCGATCATCCTTATAATGCGGGTCCTTTTGTGCCCACACTACGTAACCGAGCAAAAATATTTTTAGCACCCAACTAAACATGTCGATTAATATAACAAACACTAGTCGTCAATTAAACTCCAACTTATGCGTCTCGGAAAAATTTATACTAAAAACTAGACAAAGACACATTTGCTTAGCCGCTCACAATATTTCAATTGTTTCATTCCTTATCTGTTGTCGCGACAGCATACACTTGTCAATAGATCACGTAATACTGAACTGTGACGTTTTTATATTGATAATTTTAACTTAGTTTTCTAATTAAAAAAACAACACACAGAAGCAAACAATAATAAATTTATTAATGACAGCTCGCTATTTCCGCTTCCTTTATCGTCAGTAAATAAAGTACTTAATTCTTTAAATAACTTTTATTCACACATCAATCAGTTAATCAATGAATTTTTTTTTACATCTTCGTTAATTTTTTATTTTCAATATATAGAGATCGAACTTTAGGTACATTTTATTTCGCTTAGCGAACAGTATACATTATAATTTTTTTATACTTTTATTGTTCTGCTTATTGTAATTATAAATTTTGACAATAAAATAATTAATTTATATGTTTATTTTCCTAGACAATTATTTTTTTGATTGTAATTGCTTCGCAGAAGCTGATTTTTATCGCAATTTCAAAAGAATAATAATTTAGGATGTATCAAAAGTTCAACATTTTAAATCATTAAACTTGGCGGTTCTTCGCGCCAAGGTAACTAGTCACGCGCATGCGCGTCAGAAGTTCCTTCGTCAAAAATATGACTAATATAGATCTATTTTGAGGAGCAACTGTCAACATTTGCGTCTCAATAATTAAAAATCTCACGCAAAAATTAAATAAAAAAAAAATTACACATTTCAGGGGATTTTTATTCGTTTTTAGTCGAAATTTTAATACAACCCAACGAGTAAGTGTATATACTTTTTGAATTGATCAATACAAATATGTTTGTATCATATTTATTAAATAAATATTTATGTATAGAATTAACAAGCATTTTAGTAGCGATTTAATAAAATTTTTAATCGATGTCGAGTATACTTTATCGAAACAAATAACAGATTTTATCAATATCATTATCATTATTATTGTTATATATATATAATATTATTTATAAGTTTTAACGATATAAAATACTTTGAATATATCTTCATATTTATATTTATAAGTTTGTGTATATATTATATATATTTTATATTTATCAATATTTTATTAAACACGCAGTCGAATTTACAATTTTAAAATTTATTTAAATGATCAACAAGCGTATTATATGAGACGAGTAAAATGGGTCGATTTTTTATTAATTAGACAATAAACACTGACATGCAGAAATATTTAAAATTTATCACTTGCATTAACTATTTAGTTAAAAGTATTTTTTAACCCATTTTACCGTACAGTTTTAAAAATTTTACAGCGATTGAAAACTTGGAATTTAGAAAAAAAAATTGGTACACTTTCAAATTCGTACAATGAAGAAAAATTTATTAACGGTAAATAAATTTATTTTTTTGCATATAATTTAATTATTTAGAAAATATTCACTTAAGAATAAAAAAAAAAATATTAACTTGATTAAAAAGAATTCTTGAATCAAAAAAAATTTCTTAATTCAAAAATTTTATTACAAAATCAAATCGATAAATCTCTTCAAAATAATTTTCTTGGTTGAAGAATTTTTTTCTATAATCAAGTCAATTTTTTTTTTCTCAGTGTAAATATTTTTTTCTTAAAAAGTTTATTTATTAAAAATTAATGAAATTTATTAACAGTTAGCAAATAGTTTTTTAATCAACAAATATTCATTTTTAGTTGATTAATTGTGTTTAATAAAAGATTTATTAACTATTCATAAATTTTTCTTATTAAGAAATAGTTATCAACTGTTATTTAATCGCATTTCATGAATGAGTTATTAATTATTAATAAATATTTATCAATCAATTCAACAGTTGATAAAGATCTTCAAACGTTGAAAAATTTTTCTATCAGTGCATTTAGAAAAAAAGAAGTTCTTTCCCTGGGATTCGAACCCTGGACCTCTGATAATTTTTAAGTAAACTTAAATTCCCAAATTTAAGAATTCTACCTACGAGAACTTTAGCCACCTGGCGGAGGCCTTTTAACTGATTATCATCCAATTTATTATAATACTGAAATTAGCCAGTATCTAACAGCTCTGTAAATTTTTATAACCAATCGATTATTATATAAAAAAATATTGAAAAAAATTTACTTTTAATTTTTAAAAATTTTTAATTTGTTGCTTAAATTTTTACATTATAATTTAATTATTATAAAAATCTTAAGTGTTGTTAGATATCTGTTAAATTCAGTGTCATAACTTGTTTTAAATAAATCAATTAATTTTTTAACACACTGATAGAACGAGTATAATCTGGGATGATATCCAGTGTCATCTTGTTATTTCCGTGCATGTTTGAATTTAATTTTTTTTACGATTGTTATACAAAAAAAAAATTTTTATTTGTTGTTAATTAGAAATTGCACTTTAATATTTTAACATCGATCGATACTATGAAGCACTAACCGAATGTAGCAAAATAGAAAGTAGTTTTAAAAGCGCAAATAAAATTACTACAAATATCTATTGTTGAAAAAATGTCATTACATCCGACAATGGTTATTTTATTGCGATCTGAGCATATATAAAAAAGAAATAATAAAATTATTATTTGATGAAAGAGTTAATTTATTGCATTCTCATATTAATAATTCACTTTGACACTGAAAATTCAATCGCATGAATATATTAATCTAATTTGCTAATATAATGAAATATAAACTCAGGTGTAAAAAATTAATTATATTTGCGTTAAGCTGTTATTCAGCAAACAGTGTATTTAAATGCTCGTACAGGAAAAAAAATTTTAAGGTTAATTTTTGTTTATAATTATGATGATAAAATAATTCTGACGATTTTTTAAGGATGTATAATTTTAGTAAATTTAATTAACAATAACTATAAAACACGGCAAAATAATTATTTAATTAATGTAAATGTTGATTTATAAAAAGTTAATTATCTTTTCAAGTTTTATCTTCTTTTCCGACAGAAAAAAAAAATACAAAAAAAGCTTAATTACATTCGGATTAAAAACCTTTTATTTGCTTTTTAGAAATGCAACGCAGTCTTGTATAAATTAAATTTATATTGAAATCATCTGAAAATAACTTAAGTTCGAATCGCTTTTATTTTAGTTATATTACATTTAAAACTAGTCGCGGTCAACGGGAAGTTTGAATCAAGGGTCAATAACTAGGTCTTTGGCTCGGAAACAGATTGTTGGAGGTCAAAAATTGCCTGAGACTATTTTTTGAAGAAATAAAGTTTTATATAACTTTTGAACAAGCATAAAACTTATGAAAGCTCCTCGCTCAGAAAGGGTTGAATTATTAACGAATTTGATTTTTATTTAATAGTTAATATTAAAACTTTTGTATATAAATATCATTATAGCGGTATCCATTATTTTTAAGAGATCAAAAGAAAAACTGGGCCAGATTTTAAATAAATTGTTCCTGAAACTTTTTTACTTTAAATGAGAAAAATAATTATTTAAATTTTAACTAGCTGATAAATGAAAAAAGCTTTTGCTAGAATTAAAATTGAATTATTGGCTAAACTTATTAAGTATAGAAAGAATTTTGATATAAGGAATTATCACAAGCTTAGACATTTTTTTCTCAATAATTTTATTTGATTTAAAAAAAAAAATTTTTTTCAAATTTTTTTTTTT
>JZSA01001691.1:0-10057 GCA_000956155.1 Cotesia vestalis | reverse complement strand
CCCTGTAGAGGATCTTCGAGGACACGAATAAAACGATAATAAATAAATAAATAAATATATTACTATTATTATGATTATTTTCATTATTATTATTATTATCATCGAATTCGTAAAAGGTCTGTTTTTGATCTACAGGCGATCAAAAACCGACTAAAAATTATGGAACGTTTTGGTCTGTTTTTGACCTTGATGCGATCAAAACCAGCTAAATGATTGTGACAAAAAAAATTCTGATTTTGGTCTTGAAACAATAGAAAACAATTTTATTGTAACATTAAAAATTGTCTGAAATTGGTCTGAATTGGGAATAGTACGGGCTAAAACAAATTAAATTCTTATATAAAATAGATACACATAATAAAATTTAATTGATTGAAAAATATTAAAAATTTTCATTTATCATAAAACAGATTAAATTTTTTGACCCGGAATAATTTATATCTCCTGATTTTTTAAAATAGATCCTGAAAAATATTTTAGGTAAATAAAAAAATTATAAATCATTATTGATATACTCAAAAATTTCTGTCAAGACCCCAATAAATTTCTCAAATGTTCGTATTTACTTGACCCAAGCGTAGATCATAAACGTCCTTAACTTAAAAATCAGTATCGAAAGTACTAATTTAAATGAAAATAATTATAAAAACTAACCAAAATATTAAACAATTACTCAAGGACTTACTGAAAATAAAAAAAGCACTTGGATGTCTGCCACAGGAATAAATCGTAAGCTTCGTCTCAGAAGACCCTCACAAATCGTCTGGGTGGACGTAAAGACGATAAAGAAAAAAAGTGGATAAAAAAAAAATAGTAAAATACATCTGAATGTGTGTCTGAATGAAAATACGAAAAAACAAATCCAAAAAAAATTTCATGTGACAGTTTTGGTTGTTCGTTAACGATATCAGACGAATCGTGTCTTCATGTCAGGCAATTCTAAATGTGCCACTTTCTATCCCTCTTTAACCTTTTACCCTTTACCCTTCTCCGGGCAGCTTCTCCGCGCAACTCCAGCTCCAACTTGAATTCCTCTTCTTTTCTTTTCCTACCCTGTTTATTTTCGCTCTCACCCCGACCTACTCGGGGCTATAGATGGACACCCCCGTTCAATCCTTCTTTCTCTTTCCTTCCCTCTCTCAATCTCTCCTTGTCTCTCGGTTACCTCCCTCTGGCAAGGCTCTCATTCAAGCTATACCGCCGACTCCGATGTGAGTCGAGTTGAGAATTCGATTCAGTCGCGGCCGACCCGCCATGCAGTTCGCGTTGTTGTAATTCTCACTTCATACTCTTCATTGAAGTCTTTGCCTTTTTTTTTCTCCTTAAATCTTCAGCGTATCAATTAACATCCCCGAATTTTCTCATAATTACAGTAAAGTGACGTGTTTAATGGTTAATTAATTATTTCTCATGATAATTAAAATTATCAGTGATCAACAGTTAAAATATTTTTCGTTTAATAATCAGTGAAAAATAAACACAAAATTTTGGAGTTTAAATTTTTGATTAATCTTTCTACTTATCATTTTTGATGTTACCACAGTTATTTTATTTTTTTATACTCTAGTTTATAATATTGTCATAAGTAGCCATCAGGTAGAATATCCTCAGATTGAACAAAATCAAAATGTCAGTTTTAATTCAGTGAACAGTGCATTATGCGAGGAATGAGCTTATTAGCCTCGCTAAAGTGAATTTTATTTATTACTAGTTTCTGTGTATTTATTTATAAATATATATTAGGTTCACCTGTTTTTAAAATTACATCACAACGGAACTTTATTTATAAAATAAGTAAGCTTATTATTTATTATATTCATTATAAATTAATTTTACCATTAATTAACTCATTCGTGTGCTTAAATCACTGAATTTTTGGTTAAAACCCAAAAATTTTTTAAGATCGATTAAAATTTTGTAATTTTCCAAAAAAAAAAAACTCCAAATTTTTTAGCAAAAAATATTTTTGGTCAATTTGCGAAAAAACGGCTCGGTTATAATTCACTGCGATTATTCATCGGTTTGACAAATATTTAATCAATTTTTCTGGATGTTAATTACAGTAAAATTTGTCTCGATAAATATTTAATCACATGGATCTGATAAGTTTGGGACCGAGATTACTTCATCAATGTTCGCCGATAGATATGTGTATTTTATATACACAAATGACAATACAATATATACAATGCGATACAATAGCTGGTAGTCGCGTGCTAACTTGTCCAAACAAACGTACGGCCTTGTCAAGTAAAGAGCCATTCTATAAAGGCCTGCTCATACTACACAATCATATAACACATTTCTGCTATGAGGCTAGCGCACAATCACAGACATACGCGATAACGAGAACCGATACCGTCATCGTCTCAGAGAACTAGTCGCATACAATTGCAATAGAAGTAGATACGGTCAGCTTTTGTGTTTAGTCTCGATGTTCATTGACTTAATATCGCATAGGGATAATCAACGGAACTTTATTTATAAAATAAGTAAGCTTATTATTTATTATATTCATTATAAATTAATTTTACCATTAATTAACTCATTCGTGTGCTTAAATCACTGAATTTTTGGTTAAAACCCAAAAATTTTTTAAGATCGATTAAAATTTTGTAATTTTCCAAAAAAAAAAAACTCCAAATTTTTTAGCAAAAAATATTTTTGGTCAATTTGCGAAAAAACGGCTCGGTTATAATTCACTGCGATTATTCATCGGTTTGACAAATATTTAATCAATTTTTCTGGATGTTAATTACAGTAAAATTTGTCTCGATAAATATTTAATCACATGGATCTGATAAGTTTGGGACCGAGATTACTTCATCAATGTTCGCCGATAGATATGTGTATTTTATATACACAAATGACAATACAATATATACAATGCGATACAATAGCTGGTAGTCGCGTGCTAACTTGTCCAAACAAACGTACGGCCTTGTCAAGTAAAGAGCCATTCTATAAAGGCCTGCTCATACTACACAATCATATAACACATTTCTGCTATGAGGCTAGCGCACAATCACAGACATACGCGATAACGAGAACCGATACCGTCATCGTCTCAGAGAACTAGTCGCATACAATTGCAATAGAAGTAGATACGGTCAGCTTTTGTGTTTAGTCTCGATGTTCATTGACTTAATATCGCATAGGGATAATAATTGTATGAGAAAGAAGAAAAATTTTGGAAAATTTTATACTAACTTATGTGCTAAGCACTTGAGTTATTGATGTAGTGTTTTGAGCTTTACACTGAAAAAAAAATTTCTTTTTAAAAAAAAAATTAGTTATTTAATGAGAAATTAATAATTTTTTAATTTTAAACAATTTTATTTCTCAGCTGAATTTTTTTTACAGAAACTTTTTTTTTGTGAAAAAAAGTTTTCTGAATCTGGAAAAAAATATTTCGCGAATTTTCATACAAAAAATTTATTACGAGATAAATTTTTATTTCTTCAGTTAAAAAACAAAATTTCGGAAAATTTTCAACAAATTAATATTTTGATACAAAATTGCTCATTTTTTAATAAATGCGTGCTCAGTGTGCATGGAAAGTACAAAATGAAACTGAATATTCTCTCATATTATACTCAGTGATATTTGTGGTGAAAAAAAAATTTCAGATAATATCAAATATAATCCAGATTATATTAAATTATTTTTGTATTATACTCAGTGTAATCTTCTATTTGACAAAGTAATTTTTCTGGTTATGCCGCGTAAGATTACACTGGATATAATTCGAAAAAATATCTCGTATAATTTGAATTATACTCAGTAGAATCTTGGATTATACCATTTTTTTGAAAATTGTGAAATTCAACTTTTTTCTTTTTTAATTTCTAAATTTTTTTGAAAATTTTTAAAATTGTGACAATTAATTTTATTTTTTTAATTGTTCATTTTTTTATGTATTTTTCTAAAATGTAATGCATGGGTAGAAAATATTTAAGGATTTCTGATAATTTTGGGTTGAAAAATTTTTGGTAAATATTTTCCAAAGTGAGGTCACTATTTTAATTTTTATTTTTTTGAACGAAATTTAAATTTAAAAATAATAAAAAAAATTAAATAAAATAATTAAAAAAAAAAAGAAAAAATTTAAATTTAAAATTTTCAAAAAAATTGATTTTCAGAAATTTTCAAAAAAATTTATAAATTTACAAATTAAAAAAGAAAAAGCTGAATAACACAATTTTCGAAAAAATTGTATAATCCAAGATTCTACTGAGTATAATTCAAATTATACGAGATATTTTTTCGAATTATATCCAGTGTAATCTTACGCGGCATAACCAGAAAAATTAAAAAAAAAAATTTGAAAAAAATTTTTTTTTTTAAATCAAATAAAATTATTGAGAAAAAAATGTCTAAGCTTGTGATAATTCCTTATATCAAAATTCTTTCTATACTTAATAAGTTTAGCCAATAATTCAATTTTAATTCTAGCAAAAGCTTTTTTCATTTATCAGCTAGTTAAAATTTAAATAATTATTTTTCTCATTTAAAGTAAAAAAGTTTCAGGAACAATTTATTTAAAATCTGGCCCAGTTTTTCTTTTGATCTCTTAAAAATAATGGATACCGCTATAATGATATTTATATACAAAAGTTTTAATATTAACTATTAAATAAAAATCAACTTCGTTAATAATTCAACCCTTTCTGAGCGAGGAGCTTTCATAAGTTTTATGCTTGTTCAAAAGTTATATAAAACTTTATTTCTTCAAAAAATAGTCTCAGGCAATTTTTGACCTCCAACAATCTGTTTCCGAGCCAAAGACCTAGTTATTGACCCTTGATTCAAACTTCCCGTTGACCGCGACTAGTTTTAAATGTAATATAACTAAAATAAAAGCGATTCGAACTTAAGTTATTTTCAGATGATTTCAATATAAATTTAATTTATACAAGACTGCGTTGCATTTCTAAAAAGCAAATAAAAGGTTTTTAATCCGAATGTAATTAAGCTTTTTTTGTATTTTTTTTTTCTGTCGGAAAAGAAGATAAAACTTGAAAAGATAATTAACTTTTTATAAATCAACATTTACATTAATTAAATAATTATTTTGCCGTGTTTTATAGTTATTGTTAATTAAATTTACTAAAATTATTCATCCTTAAAAAATCGTCAGAATTATTTTATCATCATAATTATAAACAAAAATTCACCTTAAAATTTTTTTTCCTGTACGAGCATTTAAATACACTGTTTGCTGAATAACAGCTTAACGCAAATATAATTAATTTTTTACACCTGAGTTTATATTTCATTATATTAGCAAATTAGATTAATATATTCATGCGATTGAATTTTCAGTGTCAAAGTGAATTATTAATATGAGAATGCAATAAATTAACTCTTTCATCAAATAATAATTTTATTATTTCTTTTTTATATATGCTCAGATCGCAATAAAATAACCATTGTCGGATGTAATGACATTTTGTCAACAATAGATATTTGCAGTAATTTTATTTGCGCTTTTAAAACCACTTTCTATTTTGCTACATTCGGTTAGTGCTTCATAATATCGATCGATGTTAAAATATTAAAGTGCAATTTCTAATTAACAACAAATAAAAATTTTTTTTTTGTATAACAATCGTAAAAAAAATTAAATTCAAAAATACACGGAAAGGATTATACTCATTATAATCTGGATTATACTCATTATAATCTGGATTATACTCATTATAATCTGGATTATACTCATTATAATCTGGATTATACTGATTGTAATCTGGATTATACTAGCTACTATCTGAAATTTTTTTGCACTCAGTATAATCTGGGATGATATCCAGTGTCATCTTATTTTTTCCATATGCAAACTGATATTGACATTATTTTTAATAAAAAAAAATTATTCTAAATATTAAGAAATTTTTTTTTTCATTTTAATTAAACTTAATTATTTATATAATTAAGAAGATGAAGGGAATTAAATCTTCGGGGTATTTGTACGATAAAATGAGTTTTTTAAAATAAATTTAAAATCATTGGAAAGGTCTTGACTTGAATTTATGTTTCATACACAGTAAAAAATTTTGCGTCATTTTAACATAAAAATATGTGTCAAAAAAAATTTAACATAAATTTAGTGTCATTTTAACATAAATATTTTATGTTAAAAAAATAACACATTTTTGTGTTAAATGTTACATAAACTTATGTCAAAATAATCCATGGTTCATCCGAAGATTTTTGACACTTGTAAGTGTCGAATATTTACACAATGAAATGTTAAGAAGTGATCTCCCTAGATTGATAATGCTTAACATCAATTATTTTCAATGAAAAACATTCAAAAGTTATCAAATATGTGGAACTTTTGTATCAATAAAGGCATTAATTGATAATTCGATAAAATAAACATAGTAGCAACAGGACATTTTTTTACGGTTTCATTATAAAATAGTAAAATAATTATTTACATAAAATACTCAATTAAAATAACAAATTCTTTTTCGTAAGTTTCATAAATTTTCCAGATAGATACCTGCCAATTTCAATATCATTGAAACAATATTGTAAAATAATAATATTGATTAAAAAACTGTTATATATTTTGAAAAAAGTAAACGTTCAACAAAAAATATATAGGCTTTAGAAGTTAATTATTATATTTTTTGTTGAACGTTTACTTTCTTCAAAATATATAACAGTTTTTTAATTAATATAATTATTTTCCAGATAGATATCTGCCAATTTCAATATCATCTAAATAATATTGTAAAATAATTATATTAATTAAAAAACTGTTATATATTTTGAAGAAAGTAAACGTTCAACAAAAAATATATAGGCTTTGAAGGTTAATTATTTTTATTAGAAATATTTCACACTAAATTAAATTGACATTTACGTTTGATACACTCAAATCACTTTCCACCAATAAAACATTTACTTTAACAATCACTTGAGTATTTTTAAAATAAACTTTTAAAAAAAAAAATTTTGTAAAACAAAATTTTTTCGATGTTTATATGAGAGATGTGGAATGTACAAGATGGCGGCGATTATCTCGCCTAAAAAAGTAGAGAGCAGTTTCTGACACATGTTTATGTAAAATCAACACAACTTAAATGTTGATTTTATAATGACATTTTTGAAATGTTACTTTTTTATAAGATAACACTTTTTTTGTGTTGGAAAAAATGCAAACTAATAACACAATTGTATTATGTTAAATTGACATAAAAAAGTGTTAGATATTTGACACTAAAATATTTGACACGGAGAATTTTTGACGCAATGACGGAAAATTTTTTACTGTGTAGCACTATAATTTTTTAAATTAATTAAAAAAGTACCCAAGCTTTGTATAGTGTAATAAATATAAAAAAATGAAGCCAAAGTTTTCTTCTTCATAATCTGTAAATCTCAGCAGTGACAAAGTGTATAAATGATATCCAAAATACAGTTGAATATTCTAATTACTACCGTAAATTG
Organism: Cotesia vestalis; assembly: GCA_000956155.1. Lineage (NCBI taxonomy): Eukaryota > Metazoa > Arthropoda > Insecta > Hymenoptera > Braconidae > Cotesia > Cotesia vestalis. The sequence continues at coordinate 2,596 of JZSA01001691.1, read as the reverse complement.
AAAGATAATAACAAAAGTTGGTGAAAGGTCACAAATGAACTAATGGATAATTGACATCCTCTTTAGCTGTTTAATATTGGAGCTTTTGTTTTTCGTTAATTAAAAGCCATAATTAAATGAATATCTCGGAAGATAAATTAATTTAAAACGTTATAATTATTGGGAGTTATTTGTGAAGCTCCTGGCGTAATAACTTGTCACTGGGAAGGAGAAGTACAGAGTTGCCAGGCTTGAGACTGCTCGATAAATTTCTCTACTCTTTACCTTTACTGCTGCAATTAGGCGAACAATGTATCCCCACGTGAATGGCGGAAAAGTCGATGATGTTGAGAGCCAAAAGCGTGCAAGGCGGTTAGAAGATTTATAAATAACCCATTACTACAACAGCTACATCTTCTGTGCTGGTAACAGAAGCATCAGTAGTAGTAGTAGTAAGCATTACTATTATTACCATTAGCAACCCTGTATCAGCATCAACAACTGTCATCGTATTAATCGAGACACTTCTCTCGATTCGAGGTCACTCAAACTTTATTGTCAAGTCTCTCGAACTTGAATATCACCTGAGTAAATATAAACTTTAGCAACATTTAAATATAGATTTATATATTTAAATATAAACTGCAAACTTTTTATCCGGCAAAACCAATTTATCTTCCAAGCAATGATTTAACTGTGTGACCTACACAACTTTTAGTTGACATAAATTAATGGTAGCTTTCATTAAATTATCGTTACCGTAACTGTTATCGTTACCTTATTCATGACATTGACAAAAGTTCGTTCAATACATTGTCAACTAGTTAGCTAAGCCCCACGGGAGTTTATGTTTGTTATACCAAACTTCTATAATAAATTTATGAAAATGTGATATCATGTCATAATTAAGTATGTACTGTGATGTATTGTTGTCGTGTCAGTTATTGTTGTTTTTGATTGCCGACACGCTCTGAACGTGATGGCACTTCACTGCAGACCAATGATATTACTTCTATTGACCTTCGTTGTACTTCAAATAATACTGTGGGTATATATTTTAACAACGATACCAATCTTGAGACTGTCAGTTACAGAAATACGGTCTATGGCAGTTTTTATTATTCGGATGACATTTTATCGGAAAATCCGATATTAATTGGTGTTTTATACTTGTTTTAAGATTTTTTTAATTATAATTAATGCCTTTATCTTATTAGTAGTTACAAAATTATTAGGATGATGAAAATTGATGATAACGAAAATTTAAGACCATTAATTTTGAAATTTATTTTTTGCATGCGCTTTCAATATCATTTCATTATATTTTTTTTGCTAGGAGCAAGCTTGAAAATTTTTTTAAGGAAATATAATAAAAACTTAATTTTTTTTTAAGGGCAATCTTTTTCATACATTGTAAAAAAAGCCGTGTTAAAAATGGACTTATTTTAATACCCTTCGGTGTTAAAGTAAAATAACGGTGTACTTTTTCGGTGTCAAAACACCGGTGTTAAATCGGTAGAAAAACGGAGTAAACAGTCTATTTAAAATATCAAGATTATAAAATCTATAAAACATAATAAAACTTATAGTTTTTAAATCAAGAAAATAAATAGAAAATTTATTAAAGTAGTATTCATTACACCGGCCCACAAAGAAAACTTCAGATTCAAATTCAGTGGAACAAAGTACATAAAAGTCATACTCAATCTGAATCCAAAAAATTTTTTTCATCTCGATAATTTCGTTTTTTCATGATTTCTTGCAATTTTTTTGGGTTTTTTGCAATTTTTTCAAATTTTAACGGCTCGAGGGGCTACTGAACGTTTAGATTCAGATTCAGTGAATTGACATACATAAAAATCATTCTTGATCCGGGTCCACAAAATTTATTCATCGCTGTGACTAGTTTTTCGCAATTTTTTGCCTTTTTTGGGGTTTTTTGCATTTTACTCAAAATTTTGATGGTATACGGGCAAAACTGACTTCAGATTCGAATTCAGCGCGTCAAAATACATAAAGATAGGTAGGTCCGGTCAAAAATACAGACCACTTTTTTTTTTGTGGGCTGGTGTAATTTTTATGATTTTTAGTGAAATAAACAAAATTGTGCCTATAAAAGTTAAGAAAAAAATGTATGACATAAAAAAATATAAAAAGTCTATGAGTATCATCCAGAAAAAATTTTAATTTTGGTTTGTAGTTATTTAAATTGTTACCTATGTAATACGAACTTTATTTAAAAATTATACAATTTTACACCTACCATTTAAATAATTAATAGTTTTATGAATTAATGAATATACTGTCCAATAGTAGTAATTTAGTGAATAAAAATATTCACAAAGTAAAATATCTTCAACATCGAAAAATATTTTAACACCGGAAAATATTTAACACCGCTTTAACACGGGAAAAAAATAGTTACACCGGCAGCGGTGTTATTTTAACACCGCTTGGACTTACCCCGGTTTTTTACAGTGTATTAACTACACGGAAAGAACAAGATTTTACTGGATAAAATTTAAGATTATACTAAGTGACATCTGAAGTAAAAAAAAAATTTCAGATAATATCTAGTATAATCCAGATTATACTGAGTGATATCTGGATTATAATT
>JZSA01001690.1:0-39546 GCA_000956155.1 Cotesia vestalis | reverse complement strand
TTTGTATTATACTCAGTAAAATCTTGGATTATAGTATCCAAGAAAATTTCTTCTCGCTCCAAAATAACTTTAGTATTCTTTATAATTTTCTTGGTTCAAGAAATTTTTTTTTCTGTGTATAAAAGTACTTTTGAAGCTGTTTGTTGCATCAATATACAATGGTATTATTTTTATTATAAATAAATATTTTGCACACTCGGATATATAATTGATTGACGAAGGTTCAATTCCTAGGAATTTTTCGATGACTCATTTATTTTAATGAAACATATTTTTATTTATAAAAAAACATTTTCATCACAATTGAAATTACAATTTACAACACAAAGTACTTGGAGGAAAAAATTTTTTTTAATTTATATTAATTAATGAAATGAAAGTAAAAATAGTCTTTTAATAATTTAAGCAATTTGTAAAATTATCAGTGCATTGAAAATTTTTTTTTCCAGATGAAAAATTGTATAAATATTGAAAACGGAACAAAATGCAGAGTTAAAAATTTTATTGAACAATATTGAAGGGGTTTATTTTAATTTCCATTTAACAATATTCCACCTAAATAAATTACAATATAAATCAAGTGAAAAAAAGAAAAATAAATAAATAAAATAAAACAAAAAAATACAAAATATTATTTCAATTAAACTATGCATATTTATAAGGGATGATTGATTCAAATAATATAAGGAAATATGAAATAAATATACAAACAATTAAATATTAAACACATTTGACATTTTTATCGAAACACTTTGAGTGACTATCAACGAACATAAAATAATTACTTTAATTACTATAAAGTGAAAGTGACATAAAAATAAAAGCATTAATCAACTAATGGATTTCGAACCACAGTATCCGATGGAATAAAATGTCACAACGCGACACCAAAAATTTAGCAATTAGTTAATCAATCATTGAAGAGTTTAATTTTATTTCAATTCATGGATATAAATTCGAAATTCGCCGTTATATAATTTAAACTCAATTGGTTTCATTCATTATTATTCGATAAATTATACATTGGAAATTAATTCAACGTGAGTGTGCATTTTTCATGTACTAACGCTCCTGATATAGCGGAATCCAATTTTGACCGCATGCGAGGAATTGACGGACGCAGATCAATTCACACAGACTTTTCGATACGATGATAAGAAGAAAATAACAGCTAAGGCTGTGTGTGTGTGTGTGCGTCTCGTTCTTACTTGAGAATTCCGATCGTTATTAATTCACGTGCTTGTAATCTTCGGCCTCACATTTTTTCTAAAATTAAATTTCAACTAATTCAGGAAGCATTTTTGATTTAAAAAATCAATAAATCTGAAAATATATTTAGTAAAATTTATTCGATAGACACTAGGCCGGTTAAAAAAAATCGTTTATTTTCCTTTTTTTTTTTTTTTAATATTTTCGAAAAAAAAAAAAAGGTTGTTAAAAGCGGAACTTTTAATATTTATATTCTATAAAAAATTTTAAGCGCAAATTTTAAAAACAACGCTAAAGGAGTGAGACCTTCTTCTCCTCATAGTATGGACTATATGGGTGATTCTCTTTAAGGACGTCTTAAATCTGTACAAAATTGTCCGACCAAATTATTTTTGATTTTATTAGAAAAAAAATTAACAAGGGCTACAAAACTATCAGCTTAATAATAATAAAAACACAGCCGATTAAATTTTTGTTTTTTCGATATTTGTGTATCTCTTGCCATATAACATGACAGGAGACTGTTTGCCAGAGGACTGTTTTTTTTTTATTAAATTGAGAAAAATCAAGCAAACTATTTCAATGCATTCAACTTGTCAAGTTCCCAATGAATATTTACATTAATTAGAATAATATTAAGACTTATGGATCGAATTTTATGAATAAATTATAAATAAAAATAGTTGCCAGGGGACTGAGTTTCTCGTGGCCCAGACACATGTTTCCAGCACAAACGGTGTTTTTGACACTAAATAAAATGGCGATAAAGCGCTAACAGCCCTATGGTTATTAACTTAAGGCTAGTTAGATCCTTATAAACTTTACAAAAGGTAAAATAACACGCTGGATTTTTTTTTTGGCTTTGAACTTCTGGCAGAGGACTGTTCTTAAAACGCCTGGGACAAACTTTGGTTTAATGAATTTAATGAAACAAATTAATTTTCGGTACTTTTTATTGAAGAAGATTGTCAGTTAACCAATTAAGTTTATAAACATTATGGACCAAATTATATATTATGGACGAATAATTTAAAATTTAATTTTAAAGTTTTAAAAAATTTTTTTTTTTAAATAATTATTCAAATATTTTCCTGCTTTGCTACTTGTTTATTCACTTGATTAGACACAGCAGCTACTTTTTCTGGTTTGACTTCAGTAAGGTTGAGTGATGATGTCAACTGGAAAAATAATTTTTTTTTATTATAATTATTTATGAAAAAAAATTCTAAAAATGATCAGTAATAATTTTCACATGTAGAATTTTTTTATTGAATTTTTTTTTATAATAATTTTGATGGTATAAAATTCTTAAAAAAATTCTGTCAGTTAACTTCAATGTCTTCTTCAATCACTTACTTTCTAATATTAAATTATAAATTGTGGTTTTTACACTTTGTACATTAATATTGCACACCTCATAGCGCTTCGCGCTATGAGGTGTACAAAAAAGAAAATAGTCGATTTTTTTTAGCCGTATTAATATATAAATAAATTTTCTATCGTTAATAATATTTATATCTCACAACTTTTATTTGTAACAAAATAAAAATAAATACAAAATATGTTATAATATGACCGATGACTTAGTACATTTAAAAATAAAGAAAGAATGCTTCCTATAAGGTGTATTTAGTGGTTAAGCTATTTGACCTTATAGGTATTTACATTCTTTATATTTCTACAGCGCATACCATTTATTATACACAAAATTAGCCCCTTTGAAAAATGGACGAGTCTTTTTTATCGTAAAAAAATCCTAAGAAGCCTACGCCACGACCCTTAAATCCACACAGTGAGGATTAATCAGGATTTTTCACGGAGGAAAAGCATCTTCTTGAAAATGTAATTATTTTTATTTCTTTTAATGGAAACTTTTCTCTACTTTAGGATAAAATAAAACGAAGTTATTAAAGTTTGTACTGTAAAATCTGGATAAACGAGATCTTAAGGAATAAGTGATATTCTTCTCACTTGAAAAGATATTCTATTTACTAAGTTGATGAGATATTCTTTTACAATAATACCTACAAGAAATTGTTTCAGTTTAATTTTTATTGACGAAGTAAAAAAAAATAATTTATAAACAGAATAAATCTCAACAAAAAATTTTGTTTTTTCAATTAATCTACATGACTGATGTAGATTTTGTATTTAAAAATTGATTTCTCAACGAACAATATTCAAGAAATATTTTTTAATACGCAGTAAAAAATTTTGCGTCATTTTTAACACAAAAATATGTGTCAAAAAAAATTTAACATAAATTTAGTGTCATTTTAACATAAATGTTTTATGCTAAAAAAATAACACATTTTTGTGTTAAATGTTACATAAACTTATGTCAAAATAATCCATGGTTCATCCGAAGATTTTTGACACTTGTAAGTGTCGAATATTTACACAATAAAATGTTAAGAAGTGATCTCCCTAGATTGATAATGCTTAACCTCAATTATTTTCAATGAAAAACATTCAAGTTATCAAATATGTGGAACTTTTGTATCAATAAAGGGATTAATTGATAATTCGATAAAATAAACATTGTAGCAACAGGACATTTTTTTACGGTTTTATTATAAAATAGTAAAATAATTATTTACATGAAATAATCAATTAAAATAACAAATTCTTTTTCGTAAGTTTCATAAATTTTCCAGATAGATATCTGCCAATTTCAATATCATCTAAACAATATTGTAAAATAATTATATTAATTAAAAAACTGTTATATATTTTGAAGAAAGTAAACGTTCAACAAAAAATATATAGGCTTTGGAAGTTAATTATTTTTATTAAAAATATTTCACACTAAATTAAATTGACATTTACGGTTGATACACTCAAATCACTTTCCACCAATAAAACATTAAATTTAACAATAACTTTTGAGTATTTTTAAAATATACTTTGACCAAAAAAAAAATTTTGTAAAACAAAATTTTTTCGATGTTTATATGAGAGATATGGAATGTATAAGATGGGGACGTTTATCTCGTCTAAAAAAGTAGAGAGCAGTTTCTTATACATGTTTATGTAAAATCAACACAACTTAAATGTTGATTTTATAATGACATTTTTAAAATGTTACTTTTTTATAAGATAACACTTTTTTTCTGTTGGAAAAAATTCAAACTAATAACACAATTGTATTATGTGAAATTGACATAAAAAAGTGTTAGATATTTGACACGGAGAATTTTTGACGCGATGACGGAAAATTTTTTACTGTGTACTTATATTAGTTGTATATATTTGTTGCAAGTAAAATAGAAATAAAAATAAAAATTAATCGTTAAGTAAGGTAAAGCACCCAGTAGATAAAAATAAAAAATTCTGAAAACCGTTCAAATTCGCGTTAAATGCCACATAGAGGAAAAATCAAAATTTTCAAAAAATTCAAATTTCTGAAAAAAATTTTTTTACCCGAAAAATTTTCATTTTCAACAGAAAACCTCTACAAAATTGTATTTTTAAGTCAATTAATTAAATAAATAAAAATATATTCTTGAAGCTAAACATAATCATAACATAAAGTATATCACAGTCAACCGATTGAGTTGATGTATACAAAATGAGAATCGCTCTATTAAGTATTCCTGCTTGGACCAGCGATAACGTGAAGGACTGACGACGCTAAGGACCCCAGTTCGAGCCCAACCAACCCCAAGGATTTTTTCAATCGAAAAGTCTATTTCAATGCAAATTAAAATAGTAACTAATTTCAAATATGATATTAGTATCTGATCCTAAATTACTTTTAATTTTTTCAAGAATTATACTATTCTTTTTCCAAAATTTAGATTGGGTTTTGATGGGGATTTCCCCATTGGGGCCCAAGAGGGATAGCCCAATGAGGACCCCATTGGTCTTTGCGTTACATCCCAATGTGGGGCCCCAACAGGGGATCCCAATGTGGACCCGATTGGTTTTACTTTTAAATTTCTAGTCGGGTAGCTTTTCCAATGTTTCAAAATGAGTTGAGTAACTACACTGAGAGAAAATATTTCTTTTTGACATAGATGGTTCATATTATAATAAAAAATCAGGAAAACGGTTGACCCTGAAGGCCATCCCTGTAGCTTCACGCTAATTCCATACTCAAGCGCTCAAAATTGCAATTATTACGTTTTTGAGCTCTCCGAGCTCAAAAATATAGAGTATGTGTTATTTTGAGCTCTTCGAGCTCAAAAGACTGTTAGAAGTTTAATGAAACAATTCAAAATATAATTTGTATATTATTTCGAGCTCTCCGAGCTCCAAAAATTTGCTATTCTAAGCTTTTGAGCTCTTCTAGCTCAAAAGTCTGATAGAAGTTCTATAACACAGTATTTTTAGAATTTTCAAACCGCAATAACTTTAGAATGAATGAACCGATTTTCATGAAGTTAAGTCAATTCAACGTGTGGCCCAGCGTCTTAGGCTGTATTGCAGCTTCGGTCAGTCACAATTAAAGATAAAAATTGAAAATATAAACAAATTTAATTTTTAAACAATATCATTGATAATACAATAAAACAATTTTTTATAATGAATATGAGATATACAAAATTAACTAATAATTGAGTACAAATTCTACAAAACCTTATGTTCTATTTTCACACTATTACAGGATCTTAAGGGGTATTCTAGTGTAGAATTTCAAAAAAATTCGATTTTTTTTTTCATATTTTCAAAGTTTAACTATTTAAGAATATGTCTACGAGAGGATTTTTGAAAATTTAAATTATTTTCGGAGCTATAGACAATTTACTGACCCGACCTCCAAACTGGTTCGGTTGGGTCTAGTCGAACAAAAGACATTAAGGATTCTCTGTCTACCTGAATCTATATTTCTTAGTTAAACCTTTTGTCCTTTATATATATGTATATATGGCAAATTGAATAAAAGTAAGTATAATATATCATTTCATGACTTTCACAGCGAAAAACTTTACGCGAAACTTTAAATACGTTTTTCTCAGAACAGACTTTTTCAATATATTTGTCACGATTTCTCAAGTTCTACTGGACCGATTCACTTGAAATTTTCAGAGAATCTTCTTTATAGCCCTCTCAAAAATTGGAACTAGCCTCATCCCCAAATTTCAATTTTGACTATTTTTAAAAAATTCGAGAAACTCAAAAAAATGGTAAAAAAAATCGTCTTTTTTTCAAACAATCGCCATTTTGTCAAAAATTTTTTTTTTCAGAAAATTTCAATTTGTTATTAACAAAAAACATAATCAAAATAAAAAATCTCAATTTTTTGTAAATAACTCAATAACTATTGGTGATATCAAAAATCGAAAAAAAGATCCTTAAAGAGGAAGAAATTTCTGAAAAAAAAGCCTCGACTCCCGGAACTCTAGTTTGAAAAATAACAATTTTTATTTAATGTTGAAAATAGGGTTCCGCGCGACTTTTGTCACATGGGTGCACCGATGCTAAAATACGACAGCAATTGCGCGGAACCCTATTTTTTCGGTCCATTTTCTTAAAAATATGAAATAAAATATTTACACTGCACTTTCAAAGAGATTTTTTTTTTTTATTTTTTACATTTTTTACCGTAATGCAAATACTTCGGTATAACCATAAGATAGATGGCATTTTACAGTGTATTATAGCGTAAATATACCATCACTAAGCTTCTTGAAAAAAAAAAAATTCTTTTGTATGGAAATCTGAAACAATAAAAAGGAAAGATTAATTTATAACAAAAAACTTTTTAATTATTGCATAAAAAATTCAAAACTCCATGATACTATCAATTAGTATTTAATCCATCTACATATTTTGGATCAAGCAAAGACGAGAGATGGTTAAATCTTTCCTAAAGATCAATAATCAGTATAGTTTATTATTTTATATTCTTACTCTATTTACATTCATTGTTATTTTTAAACAATTATGGTACCAACAAAGAAATGAGATAGTTAATTTTATTAAATTTATAATTATCATTCAAACCACAATATTAAAAACATTTTTCACGATTATATTTAAACTAGAGAAAGATTCAACAGATTTTTTAATTTACTTGTAAAACAAGGTTTCAATATCAAAATATAATAGAGAAAATTCAAAACCTTAATGAAAAATCACATTTTCATTTTTTGTTTTACTGTTTAAAATAAATCTAATAAAATATAGTAGTCATTAGATACGTACTTAAAACTTCTAGTTATTCCGACTAGAAATTACTTTGGGAATGCCCAAAGCATACATTGGGACCCCATTGGGTTTCGACGGGGGATGCCCAATAGGGAAAACCCAATGAGGACCCAATGGGAACCCGATTGAGAAAACCCAACGTCAAAATAATAAATTCTTGCTGGTTTTTCTCGATTGGGATTTCAGTGGGGCCTCATTGGGAAAACCCAACGTAGAAATAATAAATGATTGCCACGGCATAATGTAATAATAGTTTATTTTATCTGAGATCTATTGAAAAACGGGATTGCGAAATTTATAAATAATCTGTAAATTTAGCCAATCGTTCATTTAGATATAAAACAATCATCCAAATACGTGTGTACACAGTAAAAAATTTTGCGTCATTTTTAACACAAAAATATATGTCAAAAAAAATTTAACATAAATTTTGTGTCATTTTAACATAAATGTTTTATGTTAAAAAAATAACACATTTTTGTGTTAAATGTTACATAAACTTATGTCAAAATAATCCATGGTTCATCCGAAGATTTTTGACACTTGTAAGTGTCGAATATTTACACAATAAAATGTTAAGAAGTGATCTCCCTAGATTGATAATGCTTAACATCAATTATTTTCAATGAAAAACATTCAAGTTATCAAAAATTTCATAAATTTTCCAGATAGATATCCGCCAATTTCAATATCATTGAAACAATATTGTAAAATAATAATATTAATTAAAAAACTGTTATATATTTTGAAAAAAGTAAACGTTCAACAAAAAATATATAGGCTTTGAAAGTTAATTATTTTTATTAAAAATATTTCACACTAAATTAAATTGACATTTACGGTTGATACACTCAAATCACTTTCCACCAATAAAACATTAAATTTAACAATCACTTTTGAGTATTTTTAAAATATACTTTTAACAAAAAAAAAATTTTGTAAAACAAAATTTTTTCGATGTTTATATGACATGAGATGTGGAATGTACAAGATGGCGACGATTATCTCGCCTAAAAAAGTAGAGAGCAGTTTCTGACACATGTTTATGTAAAATCAACACAACTTATATGTTGATTTTATAATGACATTTTTGAAATGTTACTTTTTTATAAGATAACACTTTTTTTGTGTTGGAAAAAATGGGAACTAATTACACAATTGTATTATGTGAAATTGACATAAAAAAGTGTTAGATATTTGACACTAAAATATTTGACACGGAGAATTTTTGACGCGATGACGGAAAATTTTTTACTGTGTACTTATATTAGTTGTATATATTTGTTGCAAGTAAAATAGAAATAAAAATAAAAATTAACCGTTAAGTAAGGTAAAGCACCCAGTAGATAAAAATAAAAAATTCTGAAAACCGTTCAAATTCGCGTTAAATGCCACATAGAGGAAAAATCAAAATTTTTAAAAAATTCAAATTTTTGAAAAAAAATTTTTTACCCAAAAAATTTTCATTTTCAACAGAAAACCTCTACAAAATTGTATTTTTAAGTCAGTTAATTAAATAAATAAAAATATATTCTTGAAGCTAAACATAATTATAACATAAAGTATATCACAGTCAACCGATTGAGTTGATGTATACAAAATGAGTATTGCTCTCTTAAGTATTCCTGCTTGGACCAGCGGTAATGTGAAGGACTGACGACGCTAAGGACCCCAGTTCTAGCCCAACCAACCCCAAGGATTTTTTCAATCGATAAGTCTATTTCAATGCAAATTAAAATCGTAAATAATTTCAAATATGATATTAGTATCTGATCCTAAATTATTTTTAATTTTTTCAAGAATTATACTATTTTTTTTCCAAAATTTAGATTGGGTTTTGATGGGGATTTCCCCATTGGGGCCCAAGAGGGATAGCCCAATGAGGACCCCATTGGTCTTTGCGTTACATCCCAATGTGGGGCCCCAACAGGGGATCCCAATGTGGACCCCATTGGTTTTACTTTTAAATTTCTAGTCGGGAAGATAAAAAAATAAGACTATTTCTAAATTTGAAGTTACATAAGTTCTATTGTCTTTTTTGTTTATTTTATAAGTATGGATGATATGTTGATTATTACAAAATTATTTATTTGTATTAATTCTTCAAACAATAATGTTTTCTTAGTAGTTTAATGGTTATGAAATATTAGTATTATTTATAAATGAAATATTTTAATGATTCACTTTATCTTGATGTATTTCAACTACAATTAAAAATGAAAATTAAAACCCTTGCAATATTTTTATCTTCTCGTTATTTTAAAAATTTTATACTTTAATAATAAAATAAAAATAAACATGAGTAATAAAGATACTTTATCTAATTAAATTATTTATCTCAATTACAACATATTTTTACGTTTTAAAATCATAAGTTTTTATAACAAAAAATAAAATGTTTTTGGAATATCTAATTTCTTTCATCGAGAATTTTGCAATGGCTTAATTTGCAATACATTTTGAACAACACCAATCATTTTCTGGTTCTTTAACAATATTTACACAAGACCCGTGGTTCCAAAATAAACATTTATCACACTCGATGCTAAATCCAGTGCCTAATGGATTGTCACACGTGTTGCATGTCCAATAATCGCTTTCTCTTTTTTGTTTGATAAGTGCTTTTAAATAATTCAATGCATCAATTTCCAAATAATCGTCAATAATTTCTATGTCAATTTCTTCGCTAGCCAGCGCATCAGGAATACTTAGCAGTTTCAAATGGCTTAAATCTATTTTTTTTATTTTTATGCCATTGACAATAGCTTCATTGACTATCTTTTTGTCACTTAGCATTAATTTTAGAATGTATACTTTTTTTGATGACTCCCGCAATTGCCAAAATGTATGCTTATTCTTCCACCAGCGGGTAGACCAATTACACGATTTCTTCGGCCTCTTGCACGCCCACGAGCTCTACTCAAGTGAACAGAGAGTGATCCAAGTTTTGAAATAGAAGAAGAATCGGTTGTTTGCGTTTTGGGTTGTGGCTCATTAATAAGCCGATCGAAAACTTCCAACATTCGTTTGGTGCGAAGTACTTTTTCTTTCTGTTCTTCACTGTGTGTAGTTAGCGAAATGTTTGCTTGCATTTTAGTTAGCAAACTATCGAAATCTTCTTCATTAATAATGTCAGCATAATTGATTGCTCCATAGACAGTTTTCGGTAAAGAAACGTCATTCTGTACAAAAAGTGATTATGAAATAAGTTAATTTTTTTTAAGCCTTTGAACATCAATAATTTTTTTTTCATGACATTTTAATAACTATATTTACATGTAAAATAGAATTCTCTACTTACATCTGATAAATCTACATTGCTCGATTGACCTGCTTGGCTATCAGATAAAGTACTGACAACAGGGATCATGGGTGGCTCGATATTATTTTCTATATTCTGAAAAATAACGTAAGCATTAATATTAATATAAATATTGTACGATTTACAAGAAATATTGCAATAAAAATTAAAGGTTTACTTACTGTACTGTCTTTACGTTGAATGATGCTACCGACAGCTTTATTTTTATAAGTCTGCATTCTTGATTTCTATAAAAAGTTTATAAAGCTTTAATAAACTCCACAACGGCAGACGCCATTTTTCGCATAAAATTAGCTGTAACTTTTCAAAAATTTCAAATTTCTGATAAAAAATACTCACTGAGAAAACGAAAAAAATCCAGATAAGTATTTTTTAAAAAAATTCCAACTTTTCTAGAAATTACAGATAACTTTATGCGTGAAATGCTGTCTTTCAGCTTACTTTTGGGTCATTGAGTAAGTACACCATACTCACGCTGTCATGGATTAGCAATTTAATATACAGAATTGTCAAAGATATGATGGTCAAATCGCAGACGTTATAATTTTTTATTTTATTTAACAAATAAATTCGTATCAGAAAAATATTTAAAAAAATTTCCTTTCATAGATTTTTTTAATCTTTATGTAAAATTTTCATTTTAAATTTTAGTCAATTTATTTGGACGTCTATTCATACATAAAAAAGTCCTGACGAATCCACGCCGCGTGAATGTAAGGCCCTTAAATCTACGCTGCGTGAATGTAAAGGCCCTTATATTCACGCGGCGTGGATTTATCAGGACTTTTTTACGTGTGAATAGACACGTCTAATTTATTTGTAATAAAAATTTTAACAATTACGCGATGTTTGTTAGTTTTAGAATCATTAAAAAAGACAGTATTGATTTTTACAACTTACTTCAGTTGAATCATGATCATGATCCAATACTAGCTGTGTGATACGCAAATATTGCTTGTCTGACGTGGTCCTGAAAACGATGACAGCTGGACATAAGATCACTTCGACGCTACAAATAAATAGTTGTGTTTATAAATATAAGTAATTAATCAAACAACATAACAATATTACATACTCAGTATACTCAGGATTCTTTTTCTTAAAATTGTCGATTGTTGTTGACTTTGGATTCACACTGCACTTATAATATTTTTCATCATAAATTAATCGAGTATTAAAGGTGCTAGAAAAATTCGGTAATTTTTCTAATGTTTTACTGCGCATTGAGGTAAAACTAAAGTTCGTCATTGCAGTATATTCTGTTAACTTAGCGTTAATTTGGTCAAAACTGTCAAATAAATCATTTATTTTAAATATTTCTTTTTTTGAAGCCATAACGATCTTTTTTAAATGACTTTTTCCACAAAACAACAAACGAAAGTGAAAGCTATGATTCGGTCTGATAAAGCTTACGATGGATCTACGGTTAGAATGAATTACGCGGTACATGTAAATGTTTGATGTAGAAAATATTGACATAGTTTGGTAAAACTATGAAACCGAAATGAGTATATTGTGTGGAGGTAAATTGACCACTGGTAAAGTAGATTTCCAGCATGTACATTTTCGCTCCATCTAAAAGTAATACAAGTTAGACAAATGGTACTATGTGAAATATACCGCTCAGTTAATAGTATAGAAATTGAGAATGTAATAGGATGGTAGCACTGTTCTGAAACACAATAATTGTAATGGTGAGGAGTGAGTGATAGATTAAAACATTTCAACAAGTGACTGTCTCAGATAAAGAAAATATAAAACCACAGTCATTTCAATTTTTCGACAATTAATAATATTCTGAAATATTCGAAGATGAATGGAAGAAATCTTGTAAGTAAACTAATTTTTTAGTCAGTAATATAAAAAATAAAATTTACAATAAGGTAGTAAAATCAGTCATTTAACATAGTAAAATTTTAATTAATTCATTTACTGTTGTAATTTTTTATTATTAATTTTTCATTTATGAATTATTATTTATTCAGGTGGAATGCAGTAAAGAATAAATACTTTACGTTGGGCAAAAATTTGATAGCTATCGTGCTTGGGATGAGATTTTTGAAAATTATTAAAAAAAAAATAAGCTTGTTTATATAAAATACGATGGTCATAAGCTAAAAAATCTAGATGAAAGTATTATTAAAACTTTCAGGTATTCCAATATGAAATTTACTTGTAAATTTGGCCCTAAACGTTCATCGATTTCCACAAAATATCAAACGAGGTAATTGAAATCATTCGTAATTCTTTCAATAATAATTATTCATAGCTCTATACATGCTATAGGGCAGATTGCAAAGTTTAGATTAATCTTTTTTTTTTTTTTTTTTTTTTTTTTTTATTTTAATTAATCAATTCTTTTAATATTTCTTAAATATGTTTACTGCTACTATTACGATACTGATTAAGATTCAACATTATAGCAATATAATTTTATAAATATTTTTCAGCACATGTAAAATGGACTGCCCGAGTTATATTTATATTTTACTTAAAGATTATAAGTATTTAGAAATAATGTCTCTAAATTTAGAACACAGATATCACGACCAATCTGCAGCAAGTAATTTTTTATATATATTACTAAAAAATGAAAGATACAAAATATTTTACGAATGTCTTCTATGAAAATGAAGTTAGCCGATATCTAAAAATTTTTAGAATTTTTTTCATTGACAAAATTATTACAAGATTATAAAAAAAAAATTTATTTGTAAAAAACTTGAAAAACTATAAGTGTAATTTCTAATAAAATATTTTTATTTATTATTTAATAAATGAATGAAGAAATATCAAAAAATTAAAAACGTCGGCTAACTTTAATATAATATCGCGTTCCAGATGCCATAAAGGCGTATACCGGCAAAAGGTCCCGGTGAAAAGCCATAAGGGCGTATAAAAAATTTTTTTTTGGGAGTTAACGTAGTTTTGTTCGAAATATGCAGAAATACAAAAAAAAATTTCTTTAAACTAAAAATTTTATTTGGACTTAGAAAAAATAGAATTTTTATCATACGCCCTTTGGCATCCGAGGTAGGTCCGGGGAGCCATAAGGGCGTATAAAAAATTTTTTTTTGGGAGTTAACGTAGTTTTGTTCGAAATATGCAGAAATACAAAAAAAAATTTCTTTAAACTAAAAATTTTATTTGGACTTAGAAAAAATAGAATTTTTATTATACGCCCTTATGTTTCCCGGGTGCCTTATGGCATCTGTAACCCGATATGTTATTGTAGATTATTTTCAATTTTCTTCCCAATCAGAGTAAGTTCTTTTTGTATACATTTACATCATAAAAATTATTCTATCAAAATATACTTATATTACTATTGCAAACTTTATAACTAAAATATTTTCCTCTGAAGATTAAATTTTATGACTGTTTTCAGATTTTTTATCAATGTATAAGGGAAAACTATCAATTGACAGAGGAAGAAGAAATTGCTGTTGCAAAATTACTGAAGTTAGGGGCTAACAAAAAAAAAAATACAGAACATGATCCATCGTGATTACAGCAAAGTCGTCCCATTGACTAAACTTCACAAAATGAAGAGTAAAATAACAAATTCAACTAATAATGATTTGCTTACTGTAGTTGAATTACTTCGGGAAACTTACAGTAAGTTCACGTATAATTATAGTAGAAATAAAAACATGTTTAATCATAATACTTGGCATTACTTGAGTAAAAATAGCAAAATAGCTATGGTCATAAGGTAAAAGCCCCGATAGATGCTCATGTACCAGTACATGATCACTCCATGTATTTGTATATCTATATTTGTATATATATATCTACAAATACATGGAGTGATCATATACTGGTACATGAGCATCTATTGGAGCTTTTACCTTACCTGATTAGAAAAAAGTATTTAAAAGAATTTGAATTTTAATCATTTTGAATTCATCTGAATTCTTCTAATCTTTTTGAATACTTCTTCTGATAGGTATTTAACATGTGAGAATTCTTTTGAATCCTTTCCTTCAACCAGAGATACACCTGTGTGGATACTCTTTGAGTAGTCCATGTGTTCTTTTTATCAGCTTGTAGATTTTATTGTACTACAGCAATGTCTAGAATTTATTTTCGGTGATTTTACGGAAATATCACTGTTAACCATATTTTAGATGATTCTAGCTTTTAGTAAAAAGCTACTTCAACACTACACTTTAGCTTTGCACTACACTTTAGCTTAGCATATTTCTTTGAATGATTTTTTTATTCTGGAGAGTGATTACTTCAACGTTATTTATTTATGTAATGCCAAGCGCCAATATACATAAAGATATAAAATATACAATATTAAATTTATCAAATAAATTTAATCAAGTGATTAAAGTTATGATTTAATAGCTCCAGGACTAGTAATACCGATTTTTAAAAATTCTTGTTTGATGACACTATCAAGTATAATGGGATAGACATTTGTATAAGACTATACTTTGATATTACTGGCGATTAACGACTTGACTATTAATAGTATAGATTGACTCGTACTTCCGACTTAAGTCGGTACGTCTTGACGGCTCGTAGTGAACAGTGGTGTGTATGGATATAGAATATTTACGAGCCTGAATTTCCTAACATAGGTTACGTGATAGTTTTGAAAAATGAAAAAGATTCCAATTTTTGTTTTTTTATTTGATGTTGCGGGTCACTTCGAGTCACCTACACAGTGTAGGTAGAATTTAAGAGAAACGTCTGATTACTGTAATGGACAAAACCTTTTAGGGTAAAGGACTCATTAGTGGCGGGGACCCCATTACTGACACTTTCTTTGATTTTGGTGCTTATTCAATTAATGAAATCATTAATTTCAATAATGAATATATTATTTCTAATCTTTAATACCTTTAGATCAAAAAAAATTTTTATTTTTATTTCAAGAAGAACATTTTTTCATTGAAAAAAAAAGTGCCACTAATAGAGGTTAAAGGTGCTACTAATGGGGTCTTTCACCTTAATATGATTTTGCATTAAATTTGTCATTTAATTAAGCCCGTTTTTTATTGATTTTTTATTTTAATCTTAATATATCGCGTTCCAGATGCCATAAGGGCGTATACCAGCAAAAGGTCCCGGTGAAAAGCCAGAAGGGTGTATAAAAATTTTTTTTCGGGAATCAACGTAGTTTCGTCCGAAATGTGCAGAAATGCAAAAAAAAAATTCATACGCCCTTATGGCTCCCGGGACCCACCTCAGATGCCATAAGGGCGTATAATAAAAATTCTGTTTTTTTTTCTAAGTCTAAGAAAATTTTTAGTTGAGAGAAAAAATTTTTTTTTGGGAACCGACGCACTTTTGTATGAAACGTGGAAAAATGCCAAAAAAAAATTTTTTTTCAAACTAAAAATTTTTTTGGACTTAAAAAATAAGAGAATTTTTATTATACGCCCTTATGGCATCTGTAACGCGATATATAAATGGTCATGTTGTTTGTTAGCTATGGACAGCCACAGCAACGCGTAACTGGGGCTACTAGTTGTATTTATAATTTTTATATTTTCAGATGCAGATGTTCATGTATATAATGATACTCAAACATCGACTTGTAAGGGAATATTTTTTACCACCCAAAAAATGAGAAATGATTTTCGCATGTGGCCGGAAATAGTTTGTATCGATGGCACATACAAGCTTACTAATAACGACATGACAATGATGATTATTTTAGTTGAAGATGGTAATGGCCGTGGGCAGATAGCTGGTGTTGGTCTACTATCAACAGAAGAACGCGACGTACTTTATTGGATGTTACAAGCATTTAAAACAGATAATGAAGAATCGTGGCGAGGCATTAAATGTTTTATGACAGACAAGGATCTGACTGAACGAGACGTCATAAAAGAGCTGTTTCCTACTGTGCCAACTTATATTTGTATTTTTCATACACTAAAAACTTTTAAAAAAGTTGTGGAAAGTACTAACATAAATTTAAATAAAGAAGAGAAAACGACTGCCTTTACAATTCTTGAACAATTAGTCTATACTTCTTCAGAAGATGATTATGACGAGTTGTACCTGGAATTTAATATGTCGTGTCCATAACAGCTGCGAAAATACTTTCAGCTTAATTGGCACAACATCCGGGAGGATTGGTCATTATACAGTCTAAAGAAGAATAATTTAGGCAATACAACAAACAACAGGCTAGAGTCGATCAATGGAAAATTTAAACTGGTTCTTATTAAAAATTCACCATTAGTAATAACTATTAAAGACTTTTTTGAGTGGTATGACTCTCACAATACTGAAAGTCAGTTTCGGACAGCAAAACAGTTTCTCAGAGTGCCTAATCTTCCGTTTGATATTGATTCTCCTGAGCAAAAATATGTTAAGTCATTGACAAAATATGCTAGCGATATGGTATTGAAGGAACTTAAAAGAAGCAAATAGATTGTTTTTTCAGAAGTTGACAAACTCACGAAACTATGTGTGATAGACAATTTAAAAGCTTCGACAACATCATCTAGTTGTATTATAAATACATCATTCCAATTACCATGTCAGCATATCTTTGCTGTACGGCATTTCTTTCAACTACCGTTGTTCGACACATCGTTAATTAATCAACGTTGGAGTAAAGATCAATTACTGGCTGCAAATATTTCATCTTCTCCATCGTCTTCACTCAAGAAAAAACAATTGTCTGTTGTATCAAAAAAAATAAAAAAAAATCAAACTCAATCACTTAGTCAAAAAAGGAAAATTGTTCAAACCAAAACTTCAAAATTAGTTAATATTGTGAGTTTGTCATGTGGCTTAGAATTTGATAGAAAATGAAAAGTTTTAGATAATGTAATAGATGATTTTTCAAGCAACAAAAAATTTAGAATAGTTTACGATGAAGAAGAATTAGAATCAAGTTTCAAAAATTTATCAATTGATAATACTTTAGACGAGGATAGAGGAATGGACTTGAGCAGCATTAAAACACCTGCTAAAATTAATGTAATTGGTCGACCCAGTGAATTTTTGAAAACAACGCCGAATGTGAAGAGAACCTTGAAAAAATCAGGTAAAAATTCGACATAATGCTTAAACTTCGAAACTGATGCATTTAACCATTTGGAAGAATTTATTAACACAACTCTTTATTTGTAGCGTCAAAGTGAACTTATGTCCAGCTGTCATCGTTTTCAGGACCACGTCAGACAAACAATATTTGCGTATCATACAGCTAGTGTTGAATGATGATCTTAATCCAGCTGAAGTAAGTTGTAAAAATCAATATTGTCTTTTAATGTTTCTGAAACTAACAAACATTTCGCAAATGTTAAAATTTTTATTGCAAAAAAATTATTAACTAAAATTTAAAATGAAAATTTCACATAAATAGATTAAAAAAATCTATAAAAGGAAATTTTTTGGTAATTATTTACTAGTAGGGTTAACTCATGTTGGGCGATGTTAAATTTTTTTTTTTATCAAAATGATGAAATTATTTAATAATAATTTAATAATTTTTATCAAAAACGTAACGAGGTCATTCATCAGTAGATTTTACTCCTCAAATTTTTCTCATACCGGGCGCCTTATATATGAAAATCGATTCTTAAAGAGTAAACTCTAAAAAAAAATGAAAGCTAAACTTTTTTTCAACTTTTAAAAGCAAAAAAACTATCGAATTTTTTTTTCTATCACGACATTTTTTATCGTAAATGCGCCGTAAAACCAATCAGAATCAAAAAAAATTTAAAAATGTTAATTTTTCATCTAGTTGTGGCCCAAAATGGGGTTGACCCCACTTGTAAATAATTACCAATTTTTTAAAATATTTTTCTGATACGAATTCAATTGTTCAACAAAATAAAAAATTATAACGTCTGCGATTTCACTATCATGTTTTTGATAATTCTATATATGAAATTGCTAGACCATGACAGTGTGAATATGATCTATTTACCCAATGACCCAAGATTAAACCTGACAGCATTTTACGTGTAAAGTTCTGTAATTTTTAGAAAAGTTGAAATTTCTTTTAAAAATACTTATCTAGATTTTTTCGTTTTCTAAGTATGTGTTTACTATCAGAAATTTAAAATTTTTAAAAAGTTACAGCTAATTTTATGCGAGAAATGGCATCTGCCAATTTTGGGCCCATTAATAACTTCGTAAACTTTTTTCAGAAATCAAGACTACAGAGTTATAAAAATGAAGCCGTGGGTAGCGTCATTCAACGTTAATAACAGAATAGAAAGTAAACCTCTAATTTTTATTGCAATGTTTCTTGTAAATTGTACAATATTTATATTAATATTAATTCTTACGTTATTTTTTAGAATAAATAGAAAATAATATCGAGCCGGTCATGATCCCTGTTGTCAGTACTTTACCTGATAGCCAAGAAGCTCAATCGAGCAATGTGGATTTATCAGATGTAAGCAGAGAATTTTATTTTACATATAAATATAGTTATTAAAATGTCATGAAAAAAAAATTATTGATGTTCAAAGGCTTAAAAAAAAAATTAATTTATTTCATAATCACTTTTTGAATAGAATATGACGCTTCTTCTCTACCAAAAACTGTCGATGGAAAAATCGATTATGCTGGCATTATTAGTATGATTTCATCATTATTGAAGAAGATTTCGACAGTTTGCTATCCAAACTACAGGCAAACATTTTATTGAACACACAAAGAAGAGGAAAAGAAGAAGTACTCCTCATATTTATTTTTTTTTCCATAATTAATAACTAGAAATTATTTTATCAATGAATAATAACGGAATTTATGAATGAACTGGAAACTCATAAAACTTTTTATCTTATTTAACAAATATTTATATTTTTTAGTGATAAGAAAATAATTAAATATCTAATTGATTACGCATTGTATGATAATTCTTTTGTTAGAATAATTTTTATTTTAACTTATACAGTGTTACTCAAGGATAAGAAAAAAAAAACGATCGCTAATAAATAAATCGACGTAGTGAACGATTTAATTAATCACAATCGTGAGCCGTATTCTACATCAAGTGTTGTAGCTTATTCCATTTTTATATTAATATGATACTAAAAATATTTATCATATACATAGAAAAATAAATCTCATACATTTTCTTCATTTATTTGTTAATAAATGTAGAAAATTAATGAATTAATTAATTGAATCTAATGTATGAATTTGTTAATTGATTTACTAATGAATGAATTAATTTCTTACTAAACAATAAATAACTTAATCATTAATTATCATTAGTAATAAGAATAACAGATGGTAAAAAATTTCAAATCTAGGGATATTTTTCGTGGTTTAAAAAAATACCTATGCGCACGCGCAAATAGTACCCGAGAGACCCGAGGGCACGGGAGCAGTCATATTTCCTACTTTTGGTAAATCACCCGTGCGCATGCGCAAAAAACGGGTAAAATGACCCCGTTCCCCGTGCCCCGTGCCCCCTTCCATCGGACGAATTCTCACTGTCAATTATGTATGCTTGCGAATGATCATATTATTGTTATTAGTCCATATGTAATTAACCGGATATTTGTTTCAGATATTTATGTTGAATGATTTATAATTTTGTTATTTTATTATTCATCGCCGTAAATCATTGCCACATTTGTACCTAATTTTGTTGTAAGCTTGTTTCTGCATTTCGAATCGAGGTCCAACGATGGGTATCGGGAAAGGTAAAAAAGTAAATGTTCAAACATTTATAATGTTAATTATTGGTAATAGATCATAGTCCTTACTCGCACGGGTGAAACACTATTCTATCGATCGTGAGCGAAAGGACTATTGAATTTGGGAAAATGGCTAGAGAGGCCCTCGTTGTAGGACACGAGGCCTCAGACTGTTTATGGTGACAAAAATTTAGCAGACACGCGAGAGTCCTCATAATGTAAGAAGTGTAGATCTAGCGCCTTGATTCGAGTCTCTTTTTTGGTGAGCACTCACGAGTTGAGCTAAATTAATATCCACGCACCGCGTCTTCTCCTTACTTGAATAATTTGTTTATTGATCGTTTACTAAAAATTATCATTAATTTATCGAGTTAATCCTGTAGCAAGTAAGGAGTGTAGTAGGGAAATACTTGTCCCGAAAGTCACGTGTTGGGTCCTCGAGTTAGCCAGTAATCCTTTAAATCAAAATATTGAGTTTTCATCGATTATTATCACGTTTATTAATAATATTGAAAAATTGTGATTAAAATTATTATTTATATTGTTTCAATTGTTCGAAATTCTTAATAACAATAATATTTGTTCATTCGATTGATCTTATAATTATCATTATTATCGAAGTTATACTTTTGAGAGCGATAATTTAAATTAGTCAATTACTTAATTGAATTATAAAATCTAAAATTAGTATAAAAACTCAGAAAAATTCTGAGGATAGTTATATTACATTTTATAAGTAAGAATTACGTAGCCCTCGTAGGAATTTGGTATTTGGCTATCATAAATTCTTGGTTTATTTTATTTGTTTTTTTCTTGGTAAATCTTTTGTGCTCGTTGCCTTAATCTACCTTAATTATTTTTCTGTACTGTATTATTTTATATTGCTTAAAATATTTATTAAATAAATTTAATATTAATATTCTTTGCTTAATAATCACTTCTGTTTCTTTTCTTATTTGTATTTTCATTTAAATTCTAATCTAGATTAAAAATTTAGATTACTAATTGATTGCTCGGCGCGGTCCCTGGATAAATTTATGATTTTGGTAATTTTGATAGGATTATCTGGCGTTCAACGGAATTTCTAACCCAGTCTGTGTATCATCGGGCCTATTTATTTTATTTCATAGTGAGCGTACTCAATTCTATCCGGCCGGTATCTCCGACTCCGGCTTAAATTTTGAATATGAGGAAAAATGTTGTTACAATTATTTCAACAGCACTTTCCTCCACTCTCTCTAACCCTAGGAGATAAGCTTTCTGCTCTAGACTGGTTCCAGGAACCGTGATAACAACCCTGGTGGCGACCTTATTATTTAGTTTATTGTTTATTCTTTAGTTTGTTGTTTTATTAAATAATTAAGGGGTCAATTGAGCAGCTAACAAAACTTTTACAATATATATATATATATATATATTGTAACGCGGTAGATTTTTTATTCCACGCCCAATACTTGGAATATTATTAACCTTCCAGGCTCGAATCCAACGTCGTCAATGTTATGTGTGAATGAATGGGAAAATAGTTAATTTTTATTAATTTATTCTGTAAATACGCAACGCTGAACGTGTGACGGAGATAGAACGAGTATCAGCGAGTATGACGCTACGAGTTGGAGCGACGAGGATAGCGAGACGACAACAAGCGAGTACTGAAGCGAGCGAGGCCCCGAGCGGTGTAAACACCCGTTCTATACAATAATTTTGTATTGTAAATAATTTAGAGTTCCGATGGCAGATTTATTTAAGATTATTATTCGAGTTGCTAGGATGGAATTATTTATTTGTTTTATTTTATAAAAGTAAGGGTCTGTAACTTGACTATAGCGTTGAGTATTATTAGCTGTTCGTTCCAATAATTTTGTAGTGATTTAGGATCAAGTTTGTTAGTTAAGTTGAAGTTTGTTAAATAAATAAGGATATTATTAAGTATAGATTTTTGGTGTTGCGAATAAAATTATTACAATCATGGACCCACTCTCTACTCGAATCACGCCCTCTCTCCACCAACCAGCACATTGAGCGACCTCGAGGCATCCTGTTGTCTTTCCGGTCTTTGGTTTTTTGGTCTTTATTTTGTTGAGTTTCTGTATTTTCAATTAAGTTTACGTTTTGGCTAGTTTTGATCATTTCTAGCGAATAAAAGTAATCTAATTCCGTTTAAGTTCAAGTTTGGCTAGTTTGATAATTCCTAGCGAATAAAAATTATTTGATTACGTTTTCACTGGTTTGGTGATTCCTGTGATTAAAAATTACCTGGCAACCTATTGTTATTGAGACCAGAGAGTTTTTGTGTGTGTTTATTCAACAGTCGACCAACGCATAAGTTTTTTTACCGTGTTGTGTTCTTTCATCATGGTTTTTTTGTGTGTTTATTTGATATTAGACCAACACAAAAGCTTGCCCAAAAATAATAACTCAATTATAATCACAAAATCAGTCAAAATTTATTAATTTAACAGTTCAACATGAATTATTATTATAAAAATATATCAAATACGGTAAAACGGAATTGTTGTAATTACAACTCAGTGCGTTAATCAATTTCATGAAGTAAAAATTTTGTCTGTAGGAAATTTTGTCGGGGGATATTTTGTCTGTAGGATATTTTGTCGAGGGATGAAAACGCTCGGAACAGTAAGCGCTCGGACCCGGGGGGTAATAGTTGTGATATTTATTAGATAGGATACCTGAATGCTGGCTAGTGCTCCAGATGAAGAAACCAGGGTGAAACGCTGATAAGCGCTTTTGAACCCGGGTTAAAGGTTTGAAAAATATGAATTTTAATCGATTTACAATTAAATAGATTCATTAATGAGGAGTTTGCAGGTTCAACCTCAGACCAGCAGAGATTGCTCCTCTGCTAAGTCCTTGATCTGACTGTTCCATAAGAAGTCTGGAGACAAAATGCATGATGATAAAATTTTCACAATTAGTTTACATGATGATTTTTAGCAACGTTGCATCTCATGTTACCCTATGAGAACATCAACGCAGTCCAAATCCCACAACGTAGACTGAGATGCGTTGATGTTCGAGTAATTCTCTTATATCGAGGTATTTCTGTTACGAAATACCTCGAATAATAATAAATCAATTTGCCAGAACGTAATACATAATTATTCCAAACATGCGTTGGTTCAATCAAGAGAAAAAAATATTTAAACTTTCTAGAAATTTTGTTCCGTGTTGTTTAAATGAAAAATCGAATTCAATTCGCGATCTCTAAATATTGATATTCAGAGCTCAAATTCTAAGTGAATTTTTATTTTCGTATCCTCTAACAAAATTTCAAGAACTTTTTGAAAAAAACATTACATGAAATCAGTTTGTTGAGCTGAGTCAGAAAATGGCTAAATTTTTTAGAAGTTGCACCATGTAGACGACTGCAAATGTTAGATTTTTATGAAGTCTACTAAAAACACAACAAATTTCAATATAATAAATCAAATTAATGCAAAATTACGTAAGCATAAGACACGGAGTATAGATCTGTTGCTTTCTTCAAGTACAGATCGATACACACGCAGGAAATGAAACTACTCGTAACAAGGTAGTTCCTTCTATAAAAGTCAGAAATTTCTAAATTAAGATTTTCTCGAACAGATACATTTATAAACCTCTACAATTACGAAAACTATTAAGAACTTCACATTTTTAACTCATATAGATCTAAATTATTTTGTTGCAGGGTATTTTGGCCGACACATCTCAGAATGGTTCATTTGCATCTGAGCGTCTCGTTAAAGCTAAATCAGATGAATCGTTAATCGGTATAACTTCTCTCATGAGCTCTCATATGTGTGAAGTTAAATCTCGTTCTTTAGAACTTCTTACTGGATTAGCAACATGGAACCCACAACCTCAAATTGTAGAACTAATTAAAGGAGAAAACGGGCTAGGATTCTCAATTCTAGACTATCAGGTAATTCAAAGTATTCTACAACTTCATATCTGGAGAAAAATTAATATGGACGACTGTGCTCGATCAAGCATGAATCAAGAATTAATCACGCATAACTAAGCACCTGTTATGCATGGGCTTTTTAAGTAACAGTAAATTACATTCTAAACTATGCGTCATTAAGCTCAATCATGCATGACCATGGAAGATTTATGCTCAGGAATACTCTAATATGTTAGGTAGAAATGGAAAAGGGATTAAATTGCATTTTTTTAATTTTGAGTGAACCCGAATAGTGCTATTTCTAAATTTTTCACAAAATACTCATCAAGTTATTTTTTCATTAATTAACCGTCTCTTCCCTGACCATTCTAATTACAAACGAAACAATTTTTTCTTTTTTTAACCTTCAATTGCCGCTATTTTGGACTAATGTAATGCCGGTCGTACGGGTGTATCTTTGTTAATTGAACTAATTTTTAACATCCCGCTAAGAAAATCGAAGATTTTCAAAAATCGAGAAGTTATTGTTTTCACCCTGTTTTGCAAAAATCGAGTTTTCATCAGATCTCGACGTTTGAAGGTCACAGGAAGCTTCCCTGACTCTCCCTGCGAAGTTGTCACTGTGTTTGTGTGTGTGTGTGTGTGTGTAAACCTCTTGCAGCTTTTGAACGGCTTGACCGATTGGAACCAAACAACTGGTGTTCCAGAGTGCCACCTAACTTAGATTTCCTGAATATTTGAACCTATTTGGACAGGTAGATTCCGAGAAATCTTAGAAAATCTACAAAAAAAAACTTTTTTGATTTTGTAACAATATTTTTCCCCGTCGATGAGTTTAAGACCGGAGACGGAGATACCGGTCGGGTAGAGTAAAGTACGCTCGCCCTGAAAGATAAATAAATGGGCCCGGTGGATGCCAGATAATTTCTTAAAAATTACCAAAAATGAA
This sequence comes from Cotesia vestalis, assembly GCA_000956155.1. Taxonomy (NCBI): domain Eukaryota; kingdom Metazoa; phylum Arthropoda; class Insecta; order Hymenoptera; family Braconidae; genus Cotesia; species Cotesia vestalis. Next base: position 14,368 of record JZSA01001690.1, on the reverse strand, counting down.
AATCAACCAAGGGCCGCACCGAGCAATTAATCAGCGATCTAAATTTGCAGGAAATAAATAAGTTTGTATCGGACTGGTAGAGCCTTTGGCGCGTAACCAAACGATCCGGGTTCGAGTCCCGGTCTGGGCTGTCCGAATTACTTTTTTCAGTTACCGAAAATTCCTATCGAGTAAAGGTCCTCCCTTTCCCTTTATCCTTTATTTCCCTAATTCCCAAATTTGTCTATATGGCTCTTCGGTTTACTGTCGGAAGTGACATTTACTTCCTCCATATAGCCATATAGACAAATTTGGGAATTAGGGAAATAAAGGATAAAGGGAAAGGGTGGACCTTTACTCGGTAGGAATTTTCGGTAACTGAAAAAAGTAATTCGGACAGCCCAGACCGGGACTCGAACCCGGATCGTTTGGTTACGCGCCAAAGGCTCTACCAGTTAAGCTATCCGAGACACTGTCCGTAATTACTATTCAGTCACTTAATAAGACCCCATATAGACAAATTTGGGAATTAGGGAAATAAAGGATAAAGGGAAAGGGAGGACCTTTACTCGGTAGGAATTTTTCGGTAACTGAAAAAAGTAATTCGGACAGCCCAGACCGGGACTCGAACCCGGATCGTTTGGTTACGCGCCAAAGGCTCTACCAGTTAAGCTATCCGAGACACTGTCCGTAATTACTATTCAGTCACTTAATAAGACCTATCGAGTAATTAACACCACCGTCCATCTTACGGTAAAGAGCTCGTTATCCTACCGGGATAACCTTTTATCAGCTAATACTGAAGTCGGTATTATTACTTTACTAGAAGACCCTACTAGTAAATCGGACAGGTAATCAGAGCAGGTGAACAAAAGCGCAGGTTTATTTGTTAAACAATGAGTATCGCGTGTAAATTAATAATGTATGCCCCCTTTACTGTAAATAGTTTCCCTTTTAATTGGAAAATGTAGGTGAATACAGGAGGTATAGCAGGAGTGAGCAAGCGAGCACAAAGAAAGTATGTAAAGGAAATCAAGAAATGAAAGTAAAATTGAAAGTGAAAGAATTTATTCGCTCAAAAGCCTAAGAGGTTGCGAATTGTCGAAATCCTTCCTGGACTATTCAATTTTCACTTACGATTAACAAAAAATAAATTAATATTTGTGGGATTTTCCCAATTTGCTTATAACAATTCGTTAAGAATTTATTTAATAAATTGGCATGCTATTTAATACACTAATCAGAGTAATAATTCGTACAATAATTATCATAATAATCCGCTCAACGTATTTTCCCGTGTAAAAAAATTGGGGAGTTCCACCAGTAATCCGCTGGATATCATGTGGAAGTCTTTTGACACAAGTATGATTTCCAGATGAGTTCCGAATGAATTTCGGATGAATACACAAAGATAATAAAGAAAGAAAGTTATAGTAGAGTGATAGATTGTATGAAAAATTTTATTAGAACTCATAATCTAAATGTGAGAAAGAGATTTTTTGAAATTTTTTTTTTAAAAGAGTTTATTTTAAAATCATTTTGAAAGTCTAATATTTTGAGGTAAAAAAAAAATTCATTTCTTACAAATAACAGACCAAATTTTGATAGAAAGTTACATAGATATACCTATTAAAATTCAAAATACGATATTTGCGATAAATTGTTAAATTCTTTATGTGGATAACTTTGATAAGCTCTGTCAGAACATCACGCAACTTTGATTAAAATTAGACAGAGAACAGTTCTGTCATTCCTCACTACATATTTTTAAATAAGAAGTTATACTGTATTCCATTGTAAATCTTACGGTAGTGCTTCGCTAATAAAATTTTAATAGATTTCTCGCAGGCAATCAGATTCATTTTAGCATTAAACAGCTTTAATTTCTAGCGCAACTAGCTGAAAAAAAAAAACACAAAAATTAAATTGTTGAGCTTGAAAACTATTTTTCGCTAATTTTTAATGAGATAAAATTTGATTATCTATTTATCTATCAAAAAAATTCATGTAACTTTATTATAGATATGTCGTATATTTCAAAAATAAACGTTTGCAATAATAATTTTAAATACTTACAAATTCCTCGGTCTCTTATAACTATATTGTGAGAAAAAAATCTGCATACGCTACAATTAATGAAGTGGAAATAGGGCAATAATTTCATACAGTTCACTTGTAAAATGAATAGTTAATACATTATTCAAAAAAACTCTATTATTTATCAAGAAAATTATAAATTAATTATTAAATATTATTCAATTTCAGACGTATTTACAGGTCTTATTACAAAAAATTTCAGGTTCCTCCTCAGTATCATTTCTTGTGACAAAACATACAGTAATTAAATTATTAATTTCTTCTAGTATTAATAATTCGGACGAATCTACACACAAATTCATGAAATTGTTGATTTCACAATGCGGTAAAATAGAACGGATTGATTGACATGGTCTTATTATTACATAGAAACGACTGTTCTCTACAACACAATTGTTATCATAATCACAGAAACAAATTTTAATGAATTTTTTTATAATACCAATACAATTATTTTGACTACTATTATAAAGTACGACAGTAGAATTTGTTTTTTTGTTACGTTCATAGAGTTCCGAGTCATAAACTGTATTGTTTTTGAATAAGCGCATAAACGTAGAAACTTTAAGAGTGTCTGGTAATCGTTCGGTTATCAAAGCTCTTACTTCTTGAATTGACTCAGCACATCTTTTTAAATTTTCTAGGATAGAGCATTTTTCGAATATTGGAGCAAGCTTGCGTCTTCTTAAATGAGCCAGTTCTAGCTTCTTGCAATACTCTGTCACATCACGACCATCTTGTTGCGTTTCGGGTTTGAGCTGTATGATATTATTGAAGACTGATAGAGCAGAACACACTTGTAACTGGGCGTACCAAGTTCCTTGAATAAAACGTCTAAAAGTTCCGTTGAGGTCTTTATACGCAAAACATGAAGTGCAGGGTAACGGACCGAATTTGCGTACAGCATCAGGAAGATGGATCAGAGAGTGTAAATTACAAGTCATATGGGTTAATTCGTACAGCCGTTCAAACTGAGAAATATATATTTTTATCGACATGTATGCTATGGAAATCATTTTTTTGCTAATAGAAGGATAGCTTAAATAACTGACAGCGATTTCTAAGAGTTTGTAATGCTCCAAGTGCTCTTTTCTCATAATTGAGTGCAAAAGTGGAATCGAGTAATATAATAACCACTGTTTCCATTCAGATGCTTTTCAATATTTGTAGTCATAAATAGATCTTGTTAAAAGGGAGACAAATGTTGGAGGACAAATCAATTTGATTTTTTTATTAACCCACTCTCAGTGTTGGTAAAGCGAAAAATAAAAGTTTTTGTGCTGTGCATCAAACAATAAACTGAATACTTTCCTTATAACTCCTAAGTATATACAGTGCATAGAATCTACGACAGTAGTATTATAAACATCATACACTATTTGAGATAAGACTGTAGGACCTTTTATTCCATTGACTTCATTGCTAGAGGTGAAGGCCATCTTCCCATCGCTTATAGATTTCGCAGTATTTCTGAGTTTTAAATTTCGTTGATAGGAGTAAACTCTTCTCCTATCGAAATTTTTACTTTTGATGATGCAGTGGTAACATCCAAAGATTCCTTGATGACCTTTCATATTCAAAAAAGCAGCTTTAGCTGGAAGATCACACGTCCCGCAAATAATAATGCCTTGAACTTTAACTCTTCGATTCAAATCAGCCGGTTTGCACCAAACACCTTGAAAAATTTTCGTTAAATCATTACGAAAACTATTTAAAAATAAATTTGGATGTGGTTTAGCTCCAAACCAAAGACCAGCTAATAATAAATGTTCTTTTTTCGTTCGTTGTTGAAATGGCAGTTCATTGATCGTCAAATAAAAAGGCCAGAGACTGAATTTTGACGACTTAAATAAAGCTATCCCGTCAGTATTCCAGGTGAAGGCAATATTTGAGGGATACGATAGAAATCCATTGTTTTTAAACAATGACTGATAGACTTCCTCATCCAAGATGTCTTCTAAATTGTTTTGCTCAATTTTTCGCCTATTGAACCGACTTTGCAACGAATTATAAAAATTTGGACGCCGAAAAAGATTAGAAAGTTGCGAGACCAAAGGGACTTGAATGAAATAACTTACATAGTTTTTTTTTTCGTTGTCTGCAATAACCCTTTTCATTGATTAACTTCAAAAAACAAACAGAACAAAAATAATATCGGTGAAGAGGTGTCTTCATATTTTTAAAAAATTTTTTAAAAAAGTATAACGTTTTGATGCAGAAATTCAGCTTGATACAATGAACATTGATAAGAGATAATAAGTAGGATAGAGCCACATTCGGAATTTTATGACGAATCATAAACGTTATTATACAGAGTAAGCTTTCACCTAATGTTAACGGAGCATTTTCATAGAGGGGATCGTTTAAATGATCATTATCGAAAAAAGCTCCAGCCTCGTCATCGTTCGTTGAACTATCAGTTGTTCTACTTTCACTAGATTGACTATCTTGTGAGCTGTCATTCCATTCACTTCCATCACTTTCTGAAAAACTGTTCTGAAAATCTTCAACACTAGCAGCGTACTCACTCTCCGAATCGGTCAAGTATTCGCTACTGCAGCGAGGAAAATATTTGGACTCAAGAGTATTTGAATCTTGGTTTACAGATACATCGGAATCACTGCTAGACTCGGATTCATCATCTGAAATTATTATAAAAATTTTAGAGTTTTATTTTGTAACAAGATTCTAAAAAAATTTGCCTAATGTATTAAAAGATGAAGAGTTCGGACGTTCATTGAAAAACAAATATCATGTTCTGTAGTATCTGCTGAAAATGAAATAATTCTGAAAGGTTCTAATAAGGAGTTCTCAGAGTTCCGTGTAAAAACAATTTAAAGATTGTAAAGATAAAATGATTGAATTACTGAATGATTGGAGAATACGTGCCAACGTTTTTCAGAAAAATCTCACGAATTTCTCAGAAAATTCTCCAGAGTTCTTACAAAATTTCGCTCAGAACAAAATCAAGTAAGCACCGGACTGTTTGCAGATGTTATTAAGAAGAAACGTTCCCAAAGGTTTTCGTAGAAAACGTTCACAGTTTGAAATTGAATCTCAAAATATTAAAAAAATAATCGATGACTTCCTCCGAAAAACCGTGAAAATACCTAAAGAAAACCTACGAATCTCAGTGAAAATTTTTAACAAAAATCAAATCAAAAAAAGATAAATAGGGCATCAAGGTTATTCGCTGTGGTTTTTACAAGAAGTTCCCATGATTTCCTATAGAATCCTTTCGCAGTTCCGGACAAGCAATAAAACAACTGAATTTTGGAGAGAACCAAAAGACTTTCTCAGGACAATCTCATGAATTTCTAAAAAAATCCTCAGAAGATTTTCCGGAGTTTCTCTTTAATTTCGATAAAAAAAAAATACAATTTAATACCTAGGACTTTCAGACGGAGTTCTCATGATTTCCTATAGAATCGTTTGACAATTTCCGACAGGAAATAAAGTGATTGAATTTTGGAGAGAACCAAAAAACTTTCTTAGGAAAATTTTATGAATTTCTAAAGAAATCCTTAGAAGATCATCTGGAGTTCCTCCAAAATTTCGGTTTTAAAAAATTAAATAAAACATCGATATTTAATCCTAGGGGTTTTACGCGGAGTTCTCACGATTTCCTATAGAGTCGTTTGTCAATTTCTGACATGAAATAAAATAACTAAATTTTTGAAGAGAACAAAAAAACTTTCTTAGGAAAATTTTATGAATTTCTAAAGAAATCTTTAGAAGATCATCCGGAGTTCCTTCAAAATTTTGGTTTAAAAGAATTAAATAAAACATTCAAGTTAATTCCTGGGGCTTTTACGTGGAATTCTCATGATTTCCTATAGAATCCTTTCACAGTTCCGGACAGGTAATGAAATTACTTAATTTTAGAGAGAACCGAATGACTTTCTCAGGAACATGTTAGGAATTCCTAAGGAAATCCTCAGAAGATCCTCGGGAGTTCCTACAAAATTTTAATTCATAGTGAAGGTTTTTATAATAAATTATTAGAACTCCTGGAGAAAAACATCAGAAATAACCTAGACGATTTATTTAATTTATTATAAAAACCTTCTGGAATTTATGATCGAAAATTGAATCGCCAAATATGGAGAGAACACTTGAAGAACTAATCCAGAAAATTTCACAATTTTCTAAAGAAAATTCTTAAGAGATCCTACAAAGTTTCGCTTAGTAGATTAGAAATTAAGCTTCAATCGTGTTGTATGAAAACTCTCAACAGTATAATTAATTTGACAATTATTTCGAGAATACTACACGACTTTTTGAAGAAATCTTGACAATTTTTTTTGTCAATCTTTAGGAGCTGTGTCGGAATCTTTGAGGTGGAGTTCGTCTAAGAAATTTTCTTTCGTCATGAGTAGTAGGAGTCCCTATGAATTTTTATACTGAGAAAATATAATTCTGTAACTGGTAGAGGCATTTACCAATGTACATAAATAAACAAGACCCTATGACTTCTGGAAGACCGTCAGTAAAGTTTTTCAACGGCTGTAGATTGAACTTATGTACAAACAAAATGATTTATATTGTAAAAAAATTGAATTAATACTGTGAAAGCTTTAATTTTTCAGGGGTTGCTTTAATCATGGATAAAAAAGTACAACAACATACGCAACGGTATCTGATCTTCGCAAGTTATTTAAAAATTCTTTTGTGTTACGGTGTCATCAAATAATTATCAATAAAAATGATTGAAGTTTTTAATAATTATCAACAATCATTAATTCTATGGATTTGATCACAGTTATCATAATTCTATTTTCTATGTTTATTAATTACGTAATTCACTTTCATGTAAAGAATAAAGCAAATACATGCAGTTGGTTTGCTGATTACATCAACTTATAACACCATTACTGTTAATAAATTTAGCACTTTCATTGGGTTACCTGCAAATGAACTGTCATCGCTCGAACTGGTTGCCTCTCGACATTTCTTTAATATCCGATACCTTGTTGATCTTGATATTTGGACAAAATCTTTCATCTTCAAACATTCGATCGAGGTATATATTAATTTTTTAGGTGTACTCACAAGATATCTAACAGGATAACGACACTTAAATGTTTTTTTGTTTACATTATTTTTGTTTCAACCGATCCGCATTTATTTTTTGTTGACAAACTTCAGTTAATGGACGCTGTGATATAAATAAAAGTGACAAAACAATCATACAAACATCCTTATTAATATTATCTTAATAAAATGCCAAAAAAAAGGTTTTCTTTGGTTTTTTGGAGTGGTTTGGGGTATTCATCTGTGGTTGAAACTGAAAAAATAAAAACTTCCACCAAGTCGAGCTTCGTCATGAAATCAAGAAATAAAAATTTGCGTATTAAAATAATATTACAAGATGGTAAGTAATAAATTTTGATTTTAAAACCATGAAATATTTGTAGAAATTATATATTAATTAACTTATTACTAATTATTGATAAATCCAAATAACAGCAATTGCTGTTGGGCCTAAATGTAAATAAATAAATAAATAAATAAATAAATAAATAAATAACTCTTTTTAATAACCATTTTTTCATAGATGACGAGGAATATTTTAATAACCAGACGGTAGATAAAACCGGAAAATTGATACAAAAAGCGATCAAACCACCAGCTGAGGTCGAAAGCATGGAAAAAAGGGGAAGAGGAAGACGAAGAATACCGAAAGAGCTGAATGCTGTTGACACAGAAATTGTTGGTCAGCCATCAATTTTTGCCACTGATACCCAGAATGATTTGACTGCTGGTAAATAAGTTGTCGATTTTTTATTTTGTTTATGATAGTAAAAATGTATTTATTTCTTATTCTAGATCAATCAGGACCATCATTGACAACAATCGAAGGAGCAGTTCCTATTACCGATCAATTACAATCTCGTGCTCAAAGATCAAAAGGAGTATGTGGTGAGGATGTAAATCAATCTAATGATCATACTCCTGATGGTAGACAGACTGGTGATATAGGTTAATAATGATTTACATTTTGTATCACTTCTCATAATTTTTCAAACTCAAAGCAAATTACGTTTTATACATTTAGTTTTAATTTCAGTTATTCATTAATTTTGCGGTTAATATACTATTTTTTATTTTTTTTTATATTCAAAAAATTTCTTTTCTCAAAAATAATTGAATAATAGGACGAAAAAATTGAAAAATAAAATTTCATTGAAAAACAATCATGAAATTAAAAAATTAATTTTGGTTTAACTTTAAATTCATTAATCAATATTTTTCTTTATTTATATAGATTCATTCAGTAAAAATGAGCCAAACAGTAAGGCCGGCCTTAGTTCAGCAAATGAGACTTCAATTCATAGTGATGAAGAAGAGACTGGTGCTCAGAGGTCAAAACATCTACATCATCCAGATAAGGAGCAAATTGAAAATTCTTCTGATACTGAATCGAGCGGTAATAAACATCAATTGCAATTTATTTATTTCATATTAGATCAGTTCATGTCAGCTCGTGTGATTTTTTCAACTCAAAGTTACTTTAGTTTTCTGAAGTTAATTAATTTTAATTGTAGTTCTTTCTTAATATCGTTATTATCCTACTTATCAGTACATAATCATTAGTATTAATTTTTTTCGTCAAAAAAAAAATGATTTTTTTGAATTGATCAGACAATTGGAGATGAAAACTTTCAAAAATTTTTTTTTTACTTAAAAAACAAAATTTTAAAGAAAAAAATTGATTTTTTCAAAATTAAAAAAAAATCTTTCTTGAATTTTTGTATGTGTAACATAAAAACGACGGTATATTTATTTTAATAAATTTTATTAATTACTAGCTTTTACCTGCGGCTTCTCTTGCAATGGTAACTGCTAAAAAAATTTTTCAGCTGATAGAAAAAAAGCAGCTTGTTTATTTTTCAAAATCTTAACATAAATTTTTTTCATTCAATTTTATTTAAATTATTTTTTTATAACTATAGTTTTATTTTTAGAAAGCAAATCACACAAACGACAAGAAATTGAATCTAATAAAGAGTTAAAATCTACTAAACGATCTCAAAACTCCAAGAAGTTAAGAAAGGAAAAATCCAGCGATGGTTCAAGTGACAGTAGTGGATCCTCAAGTTGTATTCTTTATGAATTTCTTTCATTTCAAATATTGTTATCAATACAGCTGACTTAGTAATTCGAAATACTACAATTGATTCGAGAATTAGCTGAAGAAATATTGCTAGGAAATGTTCCAGAAGCTGATGGGAGCTGCTAATTTTTTGCAAACTTCTATCATTTTTGAGTTATTGATTGTCAGCTGTGTCGCTTTCAACAATTTCCATTATTTAATTTTCTCCTAAAATTCTGTCAGAGAATTAATTAAAAATTTTATTTAATAAAAATTAACTATTTTACAGATAAAAAACTCTTCGAAGAATTTATGAAATGGCGTCAGGAAGAAAAGAGTGAGCATAAAAGTAAGCGTAAGAGTAAGAAGGAGAGTAAGAAACATCTAGAGGACAAAAAGCCAAAGTCTAAGAAGGCTTGAATATGATTTCTATCGACCGTGATTTGATTAAAAATAATTTCTTGACAGAATTTCAAGTTCAACTGTAGTTAATATTTTCTTTGTCACTCCAAGTTGTTTGTGGAAGAATATTTGTTCAAAGATACTTTTATCTGCGAATTTTTGTTTCAAGATATGTTTTCTTTAAGTTTTACAGGAACGTCTTCGAGGACAACTTTGCATGCTTAACTATTTTATTTTAATTTACAACTATGATTATAGATCTTACTTTTAGAATATATTATATGTCAGTATACCCATTTTATAGTGTCAGTGTTACATATATTTTTAATATTTTTGCAAAAATTTACCACTTTCTTTGCTCAGTTAGCTCCTGTACGCTTCTACTCTTCGTGATCTGTTTTTGGTATCAGGAAAAGTCTTAAAAGATTTGAATGATTCTTCAGAAGCTTTTTAGCTTTTTCATTTGATGATTTCCGTTTTACTTTATTTTTTGTTTAACTTTGCCCAAGAACAAATGTTAAAAATAAATACATTTTATCGAAGAAAATTAGTCCTAAAATTTTTTCATTTATTTTGTTTAGAAATGGACCAAAAAAGTAATTTTTTCTAAATCTATTTTATGTCTTAACAGATAGAATTGGTCGAAAAATCTGGAATAATCGTAAATCGATTCCAATTGGATATCATTACGGAAACGTATAAAAAAAATCCTCGAGAAATGACTCGTCAATTATGCAAACTGATCATTGGTACGGATGAGTTAGCAAAAATGAATATTACTCAAACGAAAGGACGAGAACAAATGCCCAATAAACCTCTGGAAGCTATCTTCGGTGAGCCTATGTGTTATGATATTGCTCAATTTTTTTACGTCTGTGCTAAAATTTACAGAAGCTACTTCAGCTGTTAAAACTTCATCTTAATTCAATCTATTTATATATTTTTTTTTAATAGATTATGTGACGATCAATACTGCAGATGGGCGAGAGTTAACTGTAGTAGAGTTTCGCAATTGTGTGGAAAGAATGCTTTCAGGAATTCGTGAGAGTTTAAAAAGCAGCAATGATGGTAAAAATAAAAATAATGCTATCAAGAATCGAAAAAATGATGTTAAAGATGACTCCGAAAGTGATGGTTAACAGTAACCATTTCTCACTTTTTTTTGTTGTTCAAAATTCCTACATATTGACACATTTCAGTGTTAATTAAGTTACTGTTCTATGTTCTAAACTTAAAATGCTTATTGTTATTTTATCATTCTGTTGTAATGAGTCATAAGTTAATTAACTTAAAAAACTGTATTGCTTTAAAGTTTTTCAAAAATAAAACGTGTACACGGCTCCTACCCGTGAGCTCGTTAATAATTATTTCATTCCGGACTGGGAGCCTCGGGCACTCTCAGGCTCGTCGGCCGCTCGCTTGGGCCCCGTCCGGTCTAAAATTAAACAATAAACTAAAATCAAGAAATAAATTAAATTTTCTATATTAAATCTCGCGTTGTATTTTCGCAGATTTTAATCACCGGCGAACATCACAATTGCATCCTGGACCAGGAATAAAATAAATCAAATATTATAACTAAAAACTAAATCTTAACTATACTAAATTTTCTATTTCGTTCGGGAGGTGCCACCGCCTGGCGAAGCCTCCGACACCAACGTGTTCAAGTCCGGCGGGAAATGCCACAGCGAATAAGCACTGTGACACCCCCCGACCAGACCGGACCTTACCCTGTAAGGTCAGCCGTAGACCTCGAGCATTTCCCACCGTGAACTTCAGGCCATGTCATGCATCAAGAATTTATCAAAACTTACCTTTGTGCTCGCTGCAAAAGAAGCTTTCAGGTCCATTGAGAGAAAGGGTATACTAAACAAAAATTAAACAAATCCTATTGAAAAGTACATTAGAGGTTTTTTGACGACGCATTATGCACGCCGCCAGCGGTTATATTTAACTTGAGCTACATAACATAACAAACAATAATTAAAACTAGGGTGTGATGTAGCTATAATAGAATACAAAAATAAAAATTCGGAAAACAGTTGACCCTACAGGCCATCCCTGCAACTTCCCGCTGATGGTTCCGTACTTAAGCGCTCAAAATTGCACTTATTATGTTTTCGAGCTATTCGAGCTCAAAAATACAATTTTCGTGTCATTTTGAGCTCTCCGAGCTCAAAGAGATAGCTTTTCTAGGCTTTTGAGCTCAAAAGTCTGCTAGAGATTCAATAAAACACGATTTTTGAATTTTCAAATCGCAATAACTTTTGACTAAATGCACCGATTCCCACGTTCTTGGAGTGGTTCTTCGCGGTTTTTAAGGCTCCATGAAAAACTTTTAAGTTCGAATTGATCGATCTAGGAATTTCGAAGTAATTCCGAAAAAACACTTTTTTTGGTTTTCTTTCGACAACGATAACTCACGCACGAATTAACCGATTTTGATTTTCAAAACGGCATTCGATGTGGTTTTTCAAGGTTAAGAGCTGATTAGATTTTGGAATCGATCGGTAAAGCCGTTTAAAAGTTGATCCAAAAAAACACTTTTTTCGAATTTTTTTCGACAACGATAACTCACGAACGAATTAACCGATTTTGACCGGACTGGCAGCGGTCGACGTGGTTTTTCAAGGTTAAGAGCTGATTAGATTTTGGAATTGATCGGTAGAGCCGTTAAAAAATTATCTCAAAAAAACCACATTTAAAAAATTATTTTTTCTTATTTTTTCATGGTTTTTTTAAGATTTCTTGAAATCTAATGGTTTGAATCGGCTGAAATTTTTAGGAAATCTAAGTTTGATGAAACGATATCGAACCCCGTTCAGTTCATTCGAATCGGTCAAGCCGTTCAAAAGTTATAAAAGGTTTACATACTCACACACACACACACACACACACACACACACACACACACACACACACACACACACACACACACACACACACACACACACACACACACACACACACACACACACACACACACACACACACACACACACACACACACACACACACACACACACACACACACACACACACACACACACACACACACAGTGACACCCTCTCAGGAATAGTTAGGGAAGCTTCCTAGAAACTCAAAACGTCGAGATCTGATGAAAACTCGATTTTTTCAAAACGGGGTAAAACCAATAACTTCCCGATTTTTTGAAAATCATTGATTTTCTTAGCGGGAAGTTCAAATAAACCAAAACAGAATATAAATATTGAATATTGGGAATGTGGGTCCCATTTCTTCTCAGTGCCTACCTCGTGTACGCTGGTGAGATTCGGATTAGTCCGAGTCGTCCAAACCCAACTTTTCCCGTGAGTGGGTCGCCGTGACGTTTTTTTCGACGATTAACATCGCGTTCGGCGAGTCGCGCAACTACTGCAACAGAGATCTGTTGCAGTGGGTGCATCGGCCGTCCTTGTTTGTGCGGGCGCTGGGGCAAATCATGCAACGCTCGCGTACAAATGATAGAAATTCGCCGTGGTCTCCAACTCATCAATCCCCGTCACAAAAGACGTTGCATTCATGGTAGAAAGGCCGCTGCTCCAGTGGTGGGTAAGAACAGACCCTAGCCGTGTGTCCAACTCTTCCGCAGTAAGCGCACCCTGGGGGTAGAAGTTTACGCCGGCGGAAACACTGGAGCGCCCACGCTTTCACTCAAAGGCTCCCCAGAGCCACTTCTCACCACTCGTCGGTGCCGAACTCCGCCGGGGTACTGAGATCAAAATGATTCATAACGCTGCATAACAGGGGAAAAGGGTTGTTATTTAATTAATTGATTATATTAACGATAGAAAATAGTAAGTAGGTATAGTAGTTTAAGCGATAGCCAGGTAAGTAAAAGTTAGGCCTAAACTGTCGCAGTTGGTTCATCAGCTCGACAGACTAGCTTCAAATTTTATACATGGCTTTTACCGACCGATACCCTGGCGTTCCGATGTCTTTCGAATATTAACGTTAACAATATCATGCAGCTCCCCCAAGCGATCTATTCGTTGGATCCACGCGGACACCTCTGTCGGCTCTTCGATGATGATTGCCCCATTTTGGTTCAGCCCAACCCCACTCCCGATGATCGTCGCCTAAGTAACTAATGATCATCGTATTCAAATCGCGGTTAATTCGCTCTACTAGGTTGGCTTGCGCGTGGTACGGCGGGGTTGTAGTGTGCTGAATGCCACACTCACCCAATACCTCTTAGACGTCGCGATTTACGAATTCCCAACCGTTATCAGTCCAGAAGACGCGCGGTGCCCCCCATCGGTTGTAACGGAGTGACCGTTACCCGTTAAAAGCCCTTTTACCCGCACTCGTCTAATTATCGACGGATCACAGAGCGCTGTAATTTTAAACCCTGGTAGGCATAATTTTAAACTCGTAAGTGAGTCCCCAAGGTGGAGGTGTCGGTGCAGTGAGAGTGGGGAGCAGAGTAAAGAAGAAACGCACCAAGAAACTTTGGTAAGATTCATTGTGATCGAACGATCGAAGCATCAACTTCGCAAAAAGGTTTAACTCAGGTAATTATTTTTTATTTGCTCGCTCTTGTGGAACGAGGCGATGAATCTTGATAAATTTAATGCGTGCTCGGCCCAATGTCAGCTCGCTAAAGTTTAATTAATTTAAGAAATATTCCAATGCCGATTTGATGTTCTAGAAAGAAATATTATCTGAGGAGAAATCAACGAAGTGGTGATCAAGGACTGTGCCGCCAAAACAACACCTCACCGAGGAGAAAAACCAGAGAAAAGACGAGAAATCCAGGAGTATTAGCGTCGAGG